>JAQIWT010001317.1:0-11369 GCA_034696485.1 Isohypsibius dastychi | reverse complement strand
CCCATCGTTTGCGATTTTGATTCGCAGACATACGCAGCTCTCTCCTGGTCTCGTTTGGTTGCTTCGTGAGGCGCCGAACACGGGAAATCACTTTGTGAAATCCATTCCGCCCTTCGTAGCATATTACGATACATTAGGTTTTCAAGGTTACGCTCGTAGAAAAATCGGTACCGCCGAGGCGAGGTACCATCAAAAAGAAATGCCCTTTTCGTCGGCAGAACTAAAGTTTAAAATTTTGCTAGGCAGTGAAATCACAACTTTGAAATTAATTTCAAGTTGATTGGGCCTTCTCTCTGCCTTGATTGGGGAAGCTTCCCTCGTCCGATATTCGATTCGCTCGGTGTCGGATACCAGGCGATACTTTCTTTTTAAATAAATAATGGCGGAGCCTGTGCCGCGGACGATCCGTTATGAAGATCTACCATTTAAAGGACCGATTCCGTCAAGGGAGCACCTGAGAGAAACTGGAGAATTGGTTTGCAAACTCCAACTTGAGTTCGTACCTATATGGACCAAGAGTAAGGTCGAACTTGGTACCACGTATGTGAATGACGAGGTCTGTATCTTCGTCGGTGTCCCGAAGAAGCATATTTGTGCGGTTCAAGCTCTGGTGAAACAAATCATTAAAAGCGACAGAGTGAAGATACTCGTTCGCGAAGCAATGTTACCCCGCCTGAAACCTCTTATCTTGGAGATAAAACCTTGGTGGAGGATTTGGTGACTGTCGAGCTTGATTACGTGGTCAACCGGACTCTTCTCGCGCCTGATGACCCAATGTGTGCTATCCGCTAAATGATACTGTAGAGTGAACGATCATCGGTCACATAGTGCTGGTGGGTCAATCAGATATTGCAGGGTTTATCACTTTGAAAGAGTCCCAATTTGCTGTTGCAGCCTTCTCCATGAAGTTGTTCACGAAATGATCCACTGTGATATTCATCATGTGTGAGGTTCTTGCGATCGGACCTGAGATTTACTAGTCGTGGTTGACCTCACTCCTCGTTCCCTGGGCTGCATGGATTGTATAGTGTACTCACGACACAGTATCTTGGCTAATAGCAAGTAACATTATCTGCTTTTGCCAAACCTGTTGACTCGAGTTGTGGTGGTGAGTGACGGCCGCACTCGACGACGACAACATTATAATGGTTGGTTGTATGTCAGACCCGGGACCATTACATATTCTTGCGGATCCGTATCGTATTTGAACTTTTCTTGCTTGGTCATTGTTGTCAAAGTGGAAAATCTAGAACGCCACGTCGTTCGAGAGTTTTACATATTTGTACTTGGCTAGGTAGGATATTCGACGGTGCAGCTGTAGAGTTATGATACTGGTCATCTGTATCTGTTCACTGTTCGCCCTCTTACACATAAGACACGAGCCTTCAAGGTACGAGTATATTCAAGTATGCTGGTCAATTGCTGAGATATATGGATGTATTTTGGACCCGCGCACATCAGACTCGGGTCAAATCAACAGGTCTCGATCATTTACACGGAACTGGTGAAAGCTACAAGGACCGCGAAATCACACCTTATCGGGTAAAGTAACAATAAAAGTTATCGAATGATTAGCTTCTGCCAATTCCCTAAACACTATTTAAAATATATTAATATTATATATAAGAATTATATATAAATAATTAATATTATTCACTTAACTTTTTTATTAAATAAAGTATAAATCATTTAAAGTAAGTTACTAATCAGAATCATGTTTTAAAAAATTTTGAGAACTGAGTACACTGTCAAGGTCAGTGATCGAGTTGAATACTCTTTTATTCTATCCATTAATAACTTGACATTGATCTGCATCTATCCCTCGTCAAAGCCATCGTTGTTTGATAAAGCACGTTGCGTTCGTTGCAGGTAACATAGTTTAATCATTCGGGCAAACACGCCCATCCTGGCGTGTATCTTGGTTGTGTAGCGGTAGCAGAATGCTGCATCGTAAGACGGAAGAAGAGGTTGCTCGCGTCGAGCATGAGCTACAAGATCTCGATGAGGAAATTCGTCGACTAGAGTATTTGGCAAGAGTAGAGAGTGAGTATGACATGAGAGGCACTGCGGCCACTCCGCCGCAAGTCCCGGGTTTCGGTTCAGTTCCTGCGCCAGAATATGGCGGAGGCGGTCTCGGCTATGGTGTTCCTCCCTACGGTGCGGCATCCGGTTACGGGATGCCTATGATTTCGCCATTGGCCGGTCCTTACGTATTTCCACAACAGCCAGGAAATTGGTCAACGTACGCTTACAATGCCGGGTATCAAATGGCTCCGTCTGGATATTACATGCAGCAGCAGCAACAACAACAGCCGTATTTTTATCCCGTTGCTATTCCTCCATCGATTGGCCAACAACCACCCCAGCCATTTCAGCAATCTTCCATGGGTGCCGAAGTGCAGACACGCCAACGATCTGGTACACAGACATTAGAAGATCTGCAGGCAATGTCGGCGAAGAAGTCGGGCACGCGCCCAGATTTGGGAGTAGCATTGCGGTCAAGCGCTTGGTTTACTCTAAGCTTAATAGGCGAAGCGGCATTTTTCATGATTCGTGATTGGTTTGATACAACTAAATCTCGAGCGCGGGCGGCGAAGGACGATGGTTTCGACATGGACGATCCAATTGCGATGGCCGCTTTGGACGAGCTGGAAAAGGGTGGCAAGACCCTCACCAAGCAGCAGAAGATGAGACATGTTAAATCTGTTCGTCAATTGATGCGAGCAACTTCAGTGCGTCAGGTAATAAGTGGATTACGAGACACTGGAAGGGGCAGCGAGGCGGAAAGTTTGGCAAGACGACTCCTAGCCATCCGTCGCCAAATGTACGGCGAAGCCCATATGGCTACAGCCCAGGCACTAAATCAGCTCGGCAACGTTCTCGTCCAAGGGGAAGAGTATTCTGAGGCAGTCGAGGCTTTCGAGGATGCGCTGAAAGTTGCACGAGCGGCGATGAAATATAAAAAGAAGCCTCCTGTCGAGTACGAAGCCCGCATTCTCCATAACCTTGCATGCGCAAATGCACTAGCGGCAAAAGAAACTTCCGAAGACCAAGAAGATATGAGGAATCAAGCGCTCGCTTTGGGTTTGCAATGCGTTGCCTTGTGTGAGTCACGTTTGGGGCCAAACCACGCAAGAACGATAAAGTACAAGCGCATTTGGGTGCCCGGATTTGCTGAAGAGTTACTGAGCAAACAACCCGAAATCCCGAAGCCGTCACCCTCGCCTGTTGATTTAGTTTTGATGGCCGCTGTAAGCACCAAGGAGGAGTAGTTGTCAAAAGAATGGAAGTGCTTCCAAGGGACCAATCATACATATGGGCTATTGGTGAGATGATCGTGCCGAGCGTGATTTCGAGACGAGGATCGCGTTGCTGTCGAGGCCGTATTTCCGTATAGGAAATGGCTTTAAGTCTAGAATGTGATGTTCGTAGGGAAATCGGCTCCATTTTTATTTTCACATGGGACTGGAGTGTTGTCCATCCAGAAGCCTCGCGAATTTGGCCAATTCGACAACGTGATGCACGGACTCGGAGGACAGTGTCCCGGTCCAAACCAAGGCCACTCATGCGAGATATGCATCTGTCGAGTGCACGCCGAGTAGACTCTGCTTGGCGAGAGCGTCGCATGCGGAGTTCGACTCAAGCCAACAGAAGCTCGTGAGTGCGTTTCATGGGATGGTAAAGATCAGAAACCCAATTATTGTTGCCCTGATCCTGATATAGTCACATCCTCCCTGAGAATTCTCCGAGGCCATCATGAGGAGCTGATCGAGGACAGTGGATTGATTGGTCGATTCCATGAATTGGACTGTAGATTCTTAGTAGTGAGCTATTTTAAACGCTATCAAATTATTACCACATCATATATCGTTCTTGAGTACGCATGCCAGCAGCACTTTCTCCTACGGAGAAATCTTTGCACCTCCAATTGAAGGTAATGAGCTGCAATATGTCTACGATTCAGCTGAGAAGTTGTGTCCAAGCTACGATAGTAGATCAACTGTTCGCCAAGAGCGAGAGAGAGAGTTGTCGTTTATTCTTCTTGGTTTGGTTGCAGCGAAATAACGCAGAAAGTTTCAGAGGGATCATTTGGTTTTTACATCTTGAGTACCTAGAGGTCAGGGTTTCGTCTTGAGAGCGAGGGCAAAGTCATACAATGAGCTTCAACGTCGATCCGTTGTGCAAGCAACGGTTTGAAGAGTTCAAGATCAGACACAAGTTCAGTGCGTACTTGCACACGGCGACGCCGTAGCATAGACTAACGCCCGCATGATGCAGAGTGGGTGATGTGAGTGGATTTTCCCGTTTGCGCATCTTTAGCATACTTGGCAGAGCACTAACCCTCGTGTGCGAAGATTTGGAGTCGATGGTGATACGCACGTGTTGAAGGATGCCGAGACCGATAAAAACAAGACAGTGCACGACCTAGCAAAGGCAGTCCCATACGCGGATTGCCGTTTCATTGTCTTTGAGCATCAGTACAAGTCACCCGATGGGCGGCCACAAGACAAGCTGTACTTTATCAGCTGGTTGCCTCGAAGCAGCAGCAACCCACAGAAGATGCTTTATACAACAGCACGGAAATACCTTCGTGACGTGTGCCCTGGCTGCATTGATCTAACCGCGACTACGGCTGGGGAGCTAGTCGACTTGATTGTCAAGTCCGATGGTAAGCAGAAAGATGATGACGAGGCTTCTGATGATGGCGACGCCGACTGGATGGACGATTAACTGATACCTCCTGACATTATCATGCCTTTCTTGTATGCAAGGTAACATGTAAACTTGCTCCTTTATTTGATCGAATCGTTAACAAGATGCATAATATGTACATTTGGTTTTTAGAGGATGGTACAATCTCGCCGGTGCTTAGGTGTCCTACACTATCTTGTCAAGCTCAACTGCCATATTCAGACATTCTCTCACAGTCCACGAAGACGGAATACTCTCTTTTGATAAAATCTTAACCTGATTACGGCTAGGGAATGTGATTTGATCACCTGATATGTGCCAGTCGTCTCTCGCATTAGCAAAGTCCATGACAGCCTGTGCAGAGGATAAGTTGAGGAGCTCGGCTGCTTTTTGAACTCGGATGCTCTTATGGGATACCTCAATGCAACTGGCAAGCTCCTCGCGGACAGTGAGCTCAAGATCTTCCAATAGGAACACAAAGAGCGCACTAGTCGAATCCTTTCTAGCCCGTAATGCCTTATGATACGAGCCTTCTGTAAGGTTCCTTTCCAAACCAACGACGAAATCGATATGCTTCGACGATGTGCTATAAGCAAGTCAGCAAATAGATTCGTAATTGTGATACATTAACTCACCTTTTGTCCATAACCTCAAGCAAGGCAAAGAATTCGGGCAGCCTCGACTCAACTAGCAACAAGAGTAGGTTTAAAGCAAAAAGCTCTTCTGAGAGACCAAAGGGTCTCAGCTGGACGAGGTTCCGCTCGAGCGCCTGCTTGTCCCTTCTTGCAACTGCGAGTCCACAGGCTGCCTCAAGAACAACCTTGCAGTCGCTTGGGGCTTTGATGACACCCTGCGCGATCGCCAGCTTAAGCTGGCTCAGCTTCGTCTCGGCATCCGGACCGTGTCGCTGCACGGCGGCTAATTCGGCCTCCATTTTTCTCCTGTTTTAGCCAAGTTTTGATGCCGTCAAGGTCCTCCTTGCTTGTTGAAATTGTGAAATCCAAATTAAAAATTCGATTCCATTGCCTTCGCAAGCTATCGTAGTCGTACATTGCCAGCAGTACCTTCTCGTAAATAAATAGTATGTCGTATCGTAAAGTGCGATGCGAGACAGCAGAGCGGGACGGTGACGGGTGAAACGAGGCTTTTCAAAGCCGATGGCAAACAGAACTTTCCATTTCTTTGTTTATTTTAAAGGAAGGGATTCACTGTTTCAGATGTCAGAAATCTGAAACGTTGTTTCTTGTGGACGAGGGCTCTGCTGATTTTTTACCGATCAAGTCGAAGTCGCCGGATACAAACATAAACAGTTGTGTTTTGGCGAGAGTTCTGGTTTGGTTATCTTGGAATAAAATAGAGGATATATAATGGCTACGTCTTACAACTGCACGGCATGGCCCGCAGATCTTGAAGCTAGCCTGGTCGTGGATTGCGCGGGAAATTTGTCCTCAACCGGCGAGATCCCATCCGACCTGTTTGACAGTTTGAAGACGAGGATTGTCCTTCCATCGAATGGGCTCTCTGGAAATTTGTCGCTCGTTGGTTTAGCTACATCGCTGGAGGTATTGAATCTCAAGGATAATTCAATCGCCGGAAAGATCCCACCTCACATTGGAAATCTGACGAGCTTGCGAGAACTCGATTTGAGTGACAATTTGCTTGATGGTAACATCCCATCGTCGTTTGATTTGCTGAGCTCCCTGACTTTTCTTAATCTGAGCGGAAATTCATTTTCAGGATGCGTACCTTGCCCAAGTTTGAGCGCCATAGGATGCGCACCAGCTCTTCCTGCTGCCATTCAGAGCAACGGCTCTCAATTATTTTTCTGTGCTACATCTGCACCATCCCTCCCTTCTAATGGTGAAAGCCTTGGTATTGAGACTTTCAAGACTGATAACCAATTTGTTGTTGCCATGTCAGGATTGGCTGGGGGTCTTGCGTTCCTTTTCGTTTATTGCATGAGCAGTGCTGTGTTTCTAAGACGGAAGCGTGTTTTGCAACGAGCGATCGCAGGTGATGGTCTCGCCCCACCCCTTGAGGAGGTGCCGGCCGTACAATTGCGCGATTCTTCAAGTAACCGACCGGGTGCGCTCAGTTTCGACGGAAGAGAAGGTTGGCGCAGCGATACTGAGTTGAGAACGTCGGCTCGCACTGGTTCAAATCCCAGACCTTTCGGATGATTACTTTTGGGAAATGCTTTTATATCAAAATATTTTATTTGTTCAATAATGTGGACTGAACGCGGGAGTCGTGGGTGAGGTGATTCGCGTTGTTCTTCGGTTATTTTAAATGGATGAACTGATGGTGTGATTCTTTATGATACGACGAGTCCTTCTGCGTTCCGCCATTTTATATTCCTTGATGATCATCAATGAAGCCCTGATCCTGAATTACGACAAGGGTTCTATTGGACTGTCCGCGCGACCTCATTGTGCATTTGAGCTGACAAGCGTTGTTCTTGTACCTTTTTCAGCAGTATGACAAATGAACAACGAAGAGAGGTCCCTTCACAATAATAAATTCACGACGAGACTTCAATTGGGGCACATGAGAGCAATCCTGGAACAAGTCGCATAGCTTTAAGTCACGGGCTTCGCGCATACTCGCAGAGTGTTCAAATCGGACATCATGCTTGCTAACAAAGAAATATAGTACCCATAACCCAGTTTAATAGGGTGGAAGCGCAGCGATTCCAACGCTTAAACCTATTCCTAATATTGCCATAAAGAAAAGTTGCAAGATACCTCGTCTCCTGATAGCGTTTGCAGCAGCTTTATCTTTAACTTTCATCTCGCACGCTTCCCCAAGAACAATGTTGAAGTTACAACCATCGCTACAACGACGGGCTTCAAACCAGTCGGTTCCATTGCGCATTTTGCTTCCCTGAATAGATCGTCCTGAACAAATTTTAGACTGACTAGACAACAGGTAGTGAAAACCAAGTTGCAACGGGCCACAGATTGCAAGGGCCAAACCGTATCGCTGGAGACGGTCTCCGGCAAGGACTCGCAAGAGTACCCCCAAGATTGTAAAAATGCTGACAAGGATTATGCCCGTTATAAGCCGACATCGGGCCTCAGAGTCCGTGATGTTGCGACTCATCTGGCGCTTTACAAATCGGGCAAACCGTTCGCCAGACGTCATCATTTTTTTAACTTCTGCTTGAATGGGTTCAAAATCAACTGGATCTTCGCCTCCGGAGTTCACCTTTAGAAGTATATCTTGTCTCATTTTATCTGAGATGTTCAGCTCCGCGACTGTGGCCGTTGGTCCAATCCATTTATCGATTATTTCTTTAGCGTAGGCAACGGGGGATTCGTACTTTGCCAACTCGACATTAATCTTAAGCTCAACAACTTGCCCCCGCACAATGGAGTTCTCTTTCAAAACTATTTGGCGATACGTTTGCGTCTCAATCCAGAACGCGAGGTTCTCGTCTGCATGCTCCTCCTTTAGAAACAATTCCCAATCGATGCGAGACAGTGGAAACGGCCTTAGGTCAAAGAGAAGGTCATCGAGTTCAACACCGTTGACGTTTGCAGTCTGTCACCATTCCAAACGCGGACGTCAGTTTCCGCACGCTCCTATGTGATAACTCCCATGACTAGCGACAATCAACTGCCATGATTCGCGACAGCCGCGAGCGAGTCAAATCATCTATATCAACTCACCATTTTGTTTTCTCACTGTGCGAGGACGCCCAAGTACATATGTACGTATTTTATATATTATTGGCAACACACCTTCCAGAATATCGTGGTGCGGACTCTCCACCTCATATGAATGGCTCTAAAACGCGCGCTGTGGTTTGGACCAACCAAAAGCGTATTTATAAACGAGATTCAAGCAGGGCGAGTGTTTGCGGGTCTCGCTCGACTATGTATAATAAGAGTTCAATCCGATAATAGACGCGTTATATCCTTCATATACGCAGCGCGCAGTTATCTCAGCTGGTTCATCGCATATTGTATGTAGGAGGGCGACGGGTGGAGTCGCGCGTGTTCGACGGTTGCGGTTTTTTATTTCGAGCGTGATATTGATTGTTATTCTTGTTTTATCTCTCATAGCAGCACACCTTCGACGTCCCGCGATATAATATTTGTAAAGATGCACCACGTATGCGTATTTGTGGAGCGGATTCGATGGATAAATTTTTTGTGCGTAAATTGTTATCTATAAAATAGCTAGAAAACTGCGCGCCGCGAAGGCAGGACGTGTGGCGGTGTGATGTCCTCGCTTCGTCATACGAGGGTGGACCAAGCTGGTCGTGCTGTCGTTTTAACCGAAATGGATTTCTAATTTTAAAATTAATATATAGACACTAACATAGCCTCATTATAAAGCAGTGGAAATACTTACTGTAGTCTTATTGCAATAAGGGATAATTTTCTATTATCATCGCTATTATATATATATTATTCCAAAACGGCCGATATAGCCTTGATGTTACAGTATGATATGGTTTGTCGTTTTAGAGCCGAGAGAAGATACAGTATGGAGGATGATGCTGTGGGATACGCTCAAATAAATAACTCTTCGCCATAACATATAAAAAATATAATAATAATATAGATTCATCTTATTAGGAGCGCGCGTGAGTGCCATAGGTTTTCTTTGTGGTTTCTAATAATCGCATTGGTCAAAATAGAACACCCTAAAAATATCCTGGGGGCGATAAAGCCCCCGTTAATCACACTATACAGTCCTAAAGTGAAACGATAGCATTTATCGACAATAATTTCCTCAGAAACCTCTCAGAAACCACATCCACGCAGCGTTTTGCTGTGGGTTTGAAACTAAAATGAGGGCTAGAAAAGCGGCATGATTTACACTCCTGCCTATACAGTTCAATGCCCAAACGATGCCGCATATATATACCGCATTAGATAACATTGTACGAACTCACTGTTGGGCTGGGGTCGCTGTTCTCTTCCGTGGGAGAGCAATTATCGAACAGCGACGGAGTCCCGTCGGTCATAACCTTGCCTAATTTAAGGCACTTTAAAGTTATGTACGTCATTCAAGTAAGTTCCTTCCAAGTTACCGCTCTCGGTCGAATCACGAGGGTTACAACCCCAGTCTGCAGTACTAGTTCACGGCATTTTGTAGTTAATATGGTGGCAGCGCCGCGATAACAGCGCTTAGTAATACTGACAAGACAACCATGGCGCCAAGTTGAATTAGACCTCGGCGCTTCAAGGATTGGTTCACGTCCTTGTCTTGCACATGTAACTCGCATGCTTCGCCGTTTATAAGGAAAGGATTGAAGCCATCGCTGCAGCTACGGGCTTCAAACCAAACAGTTCCTCGTCGCATTTTGCTCTCCTTCAATGCTCGTCCGGATCAAGTCTTTGTCTGTCCCGACATCAAGAAGTATAGAGACAGGTTAAAGGGACCAACAAGCACAAGCGCAAGCCCATATCGAGGAAGACCATCTGCTGCTAGAACTCTCAAAATAACGCCAACGCCAACGAATATCAGGGTTGTTACTAGACCAAAAATAAAGCGACAACGCGATTCTGATTCAGATATATTTTGTGTCATTTGTTTTTTTACGAATCGTGCGAAACGTTCTCCTGACATCATCATTAACTTCACCTCGTTCTGATACGGCTCGAAGTCAATTGGGTCTTCGCCACCTGAGTTCAACCTGGTAGTCATTTCTTGTCTCATGTCGTCCGATATATTGACTTCTGCCACCTTGGCTGTTGGTCCAATCCACTTTTCAGCAATCGCTTTAGCATACTCGACGGGTGACGCAGCCAGCGGTATTTCTTCGCCAATCCTGAGCTCGACAGGTCTTCCTTTTACGATGGCCTTTTCCTTTTTAACCAGCTGCCGATACTTTTGCGCATCCAGCCAAAATCCAAGATTTTCTTCTGCCTTCTCTTGTGTCAAGAAAGCTTCCCATTCGTCTTGAGATAGTGGGTATGGCCTAAGGTCAAACAGAACCTCGTTCAGTTCTACGCCGTTTACGGCTGACGTCTATGCGTTGATTTCAGAGGTTTTAGTGCGTACGCGTCATGCATTTCGCTCGATCGAACTTACCATTTCTCTCAAAGGACGAACGACGCTATCGCTCCGAAGACAAGAGGTCGTCACTGTGGTATACAAGGTTGCCTATAGGTATATTGAGACGCCGTACAGGGTCCGCTTGATGGGACGTCGCGCTGTCTCGCCAAGAAACTCGTCACTGTGACAAAATGTTGATATGGTATATATTGAAACCTCGTCGTACAGGGTCTCGCCGTTCTTAGGCGAACAAAGCTACCGCTCAAAGCAAAGAGATCGTCACTCTGCGGTTGATGGCAGATACCTCGGCGTTATATTGAAACGTATCGTACAGGGTATCTGCACGACCCGGGCCGTTCTCCGCCAGCAGGACGCGACGACTCGCTGTGTTATTCTACGATACCCGTCCAGCACTATTCATTACAATGCAATCCCCACCAGCCCCATGTACATGCTTCTCCCTCTTGGAGTAGAGGCGTATTGTTTGCTATGACGTGCGGGCCTGTAAAATATAAAAACGCGATTCGTCGTCCGGGAAATAACCGCCGCGACAACCGCACGACCTCGTAGAAGTAAATGCTAAATTGAAAACAGAATTATAATGCTTGGGAGGAACTATATTGAGGCCATATTAGGATTTATTATTCATATAAATTATTCATCTA
>JAQIWT010001316.1:0-11371 GCA_034696485.1 Isohypsibius dastychi | reverse complement strand
GATTTCAACAATTCAGAAGCCGAAAGGTCATGTGTGTCATGTGAAGCCTACCTTCTTTCGCCAGATCCATTTCTTCTGGAACTGCCCGAACTGTGGTAAATCCTTTACGGAAACAAATCGTGACTCTTTTTGCTCCACAACGTAGTGCCGATGAGGCACAGTCCAACGCGGTGTCGCCCAAACCCAAGACAACAACGTTTCCAAAGAGCTGGGGTAACTTTGATTTGCAAGCACACATTCCTGCAACATGCACAGAACCGAGTCAGCAAAAACATGAATTACATCATTCTTGAACAGGAATATGTATTATGAATAAATAAATCTATATCTTGAAAATATACTGCCTACCCGGTTTGCTAGCGGCGCTCACAGCTGGTAAAAACTCCTTGGACGTGTAAAAGCCAGTTTCAGTTGTAAGTCCTGCGAAATCAAGATTCCATCAATTAGCCGAAGACACACAACAAAGATTCACCAGAAAATATGATGCGGCAAGATCTTAATTTTCTTCACCGAAAATAGCGACATACCTTTGAACATTATATCGCGTTTCGCATCAGGTAACCCAATACCAACGAACACAGCTGCATAGCCTTCTTCTCGGAGAGCCTGAACTGTTAGTCCATCTGATCCAAGTGCGGCATTATACAATATCTGTTCCATTCAACATTGCGTTATTTTTATAAAAGACAAAATCTGTAAATCTTAAGACATACCTTCACTCCCAAATCTTGCATCAGTTGGACTTCCCATGAAACAGCATCGTAGGGAAGCCGGAATTGTGGAATTTCGGAGGCACTTAGACCAGCCGGATGTTCTCGTTTCTCAAAGATGGTAATGTCCGAATAACCAAGACGTGCTGGATACATAAACAAGTGTTGTGAACACTCATTCATCAAAACACCTTTGTGTTTCACCTAAATATGTCGCGCAGCTTATGGTAGCTGGTCCGCATCCCAGCATTGCGATTTTAGCTTGGTAGCTCTCCGGCAGTTTTTCCGGTAGATCTGGCGGTAGAATCTGTTGAATCTTCATTTTCTTAAAAATATCCACCGCAAAGTGCTGGAGACCACCAATATTGATTGGTCCTGCATGACCTTTTCGTCAAATGAATGCGTTTTGAAGTTGAATTTAAGCCAACCTTCTTCCGATGCGTATAAATTACACCCTAAAATGTCAAAACATATTGCTCAATTTGATGTTTGATATTGATTTGATATAACGACATACCTCCAACACAAAGGTCACTTGTTGGGCACACCATTCCACACGTTAGACCTGTTACCACAAGAACAGGAGTATGAAGAAAAGCAAACAATTCAAGACGGAAGAGTCCGTACCAACGGGGTTGTCGGATAAAATAGCTTTTGCCGCTCCATAATAATTCTGTGGAACAAAGAAGATAAATAATTTACGACGTACAGACTGAGGATGCAGTCCTCACCTTTGTTGCAATGCTGCCGATAAACGACTTCACATCCAGCTGAGTTGGACATGATTTTTGGCATGGCGCATCCACACATTTCAAACACCGTGAAGCTGAAAAAACAAAAATTATTCTCAGAACACTAAATAATGTAAATGAAAAATAATAAATAATGTGAATCATGTAAATTTCTAATAAATAAACAGTTCATGTTGTTCCTTTTATACAGTACCTTCTCGCAAAGCGCCTCTTTCGCTTAATGTCGTATGTTTAATATCATCGAAATCGTTGGTCAGCGGCTTACACGACTGGAAACAACGCAAAATTTATTAAACCCATATTCTGTAAAACACAACTACACTAAACTTTACCGAGCAAGACTTGTCCGCATTTCGTTTCCACTTCTTCTTTTCCCCTTTTGTTACAATGCTGGGCTTCCAGGTGGCGTTGTGAGATATCTTAGGATTTATGGCCAGCAGACTTTCGATATCGGCAACATCACGACTTAAAACTTTCGCCATTTTCGCAGTTTAGCTGGTTGACGACTTCGGAAAAAACTGTTCAACAAAAATCTCTCGAAGGTATGCGTAATTTTCGCCAGCTGATCGTCGCCGTCGTTTTAACAACGTTGTATACCGGATTCATCGGCTGATAACTGCACGAGCTTTCAAAGTATTAGGCTGGGAACAGATGCTACCTTTCGCCATGATCTGGCGTAAACATTGACTAATCAAGATCAAAAACAAAACCAGAGGGATGGCCGGCGATATCAGCTGACTATCTGAAGATCTGCCCGAAGATAAATTGTGGTGGAGAACGAAGTCCACTATGACGTCACGACACGGTAACTTTCTCTTTACTAATTCACAGAAATTCGCTGTACCATGTAATTTATAGTACGTACTATAAAAAATAAAACTCACAGAATTATGACAAATCACTCAAAATCCGCTTCTGAATTAAAATTTGGCAAGACGATGCAGGGTACCCATCAAACACGGAAAAATGCGAGTCAATCGCAAAGATTATCATGTTGCTTCAACAAGTAATCACCCAGCAAGTCATGACAGAATTTTATGCAAACCTCAACTGGAACCATTTCCAGAAGGGGGTATTTGCCATCGGCGTATTGCACAGCGAACCAAAGGCGAGTCTCAGATACCGGAATCAGATCATGTCCGTCGCAGCTTCCAATTATGCAGTCTGCCTTTCTACCATTTTCCAGGGAGCTCGGGAAATAAGCAGGAACAACATCAGAAGGGTCGTTCTGTAAAATATAATTTAGAATTATTGATATTTAGAACGACCCATCCACACTAAGAAGTTCTTTGCATATTTTAAAACAAGAATTATGAACAAAATCCTGGGAATTACCGTAGGCGTTTTCGAAGCTAAGGAAGCGAGGCTTGTCTCGGGTCGCTCTGGCTGACCTTCTCCAACAGTAATATTCGCTGTCTTTTTGAGCCCATCTTGTTTCTGTTTGCGCGCAACTGGCTTCATCTGGACATTTCGGCATGATGTACCCGGCTTGTCAAGAATATCTTCATGGAGCTCTTTTTTGATCGGTACCGTGACACTGATTCCACACGAATTTCCATAGTGCGCCTACAAGCAAAATGTTAAGCTAGACAACCTCGAATCGACGATATGATACTTATTAATTAGAGATATACTTCGGCTGTTTGTCGCCTGTTCGAATTTGTAAGGTTATTATCTCGATTAATTGCGTTCGTTACGGCGCCGGGAGTTGATAGTGTGCTTTCATTTTTCTTTACGGATCCGAATGATTTTATAGGGTCAGATGCCTGAGCGTCCGATTTTTTAATGGAACGCACTTCCGACTGATCAGAAACTGCGGAAATACTTCCCGATTTAGATGATGACGGGCTCGATACAGATTTCACAGCCTGTTCCTGTTCGAAAAATGCGTTGCCTCAAAATAAACCACTAGGCATAGCAGCGACATACCGACAGTGATTCACCACTTCTTTCATCCAGAACTTGCCTCCTTTCAACAGCGCTTGGCGACTGATATCGCTGTCTGAGCTCCACAACTTCAGAAATCAATTCAGTTTCGCAGTCATGTACTGCGGAAGAAACTCCCGAATTCCTCGACACACTGTCGTCAAAATCGTTCGCGCGCTTAGGTTTGGCTTCGTCCTCGTCCGAAGTGTAGTCCGGATCATTTTCACTGGGCCTGTTCTCTAATTCCGATACACTCATCTGGCGGGAAGATTCCGAAACTATTGGTGTTTTCGCTAGACTGCCGAGAAACTCCTGAACGATCTGCGGAGACAACATCTCTTCTGGAAGCCAGGTTCTTTCTCTGAAACAGAAATAATTCAATTCCTTGCGCAAGCGAGAAGAACAAACAGTGACTTACCCAAATCCCGACCATTGTATTTCAAATTCTTTCTGAATTTCTCCGTTCAAAGAAGGCAGCAAGCTATCCCGAACATCGCTCAACTTGGGAGATGGAAGCACCGAATACGCAGACTGTCCGACATCTCCCAACAGATAATCAAAAGATTCGCTCAAAAACGCCATAACAAATTCGCCCCTTTGTTTCCGCTCGTCCGAACTCCAACTCCAACCACACATTCCATATTTATTTCGCCAGCTGGATCTGCCATGCCAGGGCCATGTAAGGACAAAATTCATCCCCCCGCCCCCCGGTTTCAGGCCTGACGTGCGTACGCCACAGTCCGAGGTTGAATACGAGTCCGCAAGACGTGACCACGAAAAAACGTAATTTTATTGCCGAATATTTAGTGGTAGCATGGGCGTTAAACATTTTCGATAAAAAAATTGCTTCTCCAGCTTCAAGAAGAAAAAACCACCAGGGGAGCCGGTTAGTCTAAAAGCCTCGATCAAGTGCGTCAGATCAGAAGTGCGAAAAAAGACGATCACATATCCTCCAAAATGTAGTCCACTGCCTCTGAGATATTTTTGGCCACGAAAGTTGGCTTTGGATCAATTTTGTTTTCGTCTCCATTAGTATATTTTCCAGTCTTCACCAGAATCGCGGAAAGCCCAGCTTTAATGGCGCCATAACAATCATCCCTGACATCGTCGCCGATCATGACGATCTCACTCAGTTTGTGTGTGCTCAGAAATCCAGGAATCGCCGACAAGAAAAACGCTGAATCCGGCTTTCCGACCACTTGTGCTAAGAAAACATTTCGATAGTACAAAATGCGAGAAGCGACAAAATGCAAGACGAGAAGCGACTCACCTTTATGATCACATGCATATTCCAAGCCTGTCACAAATGCTCCAGGTCCGAGCGCAAGTCCATGTTTCGTCTGATAATACCTGGAACAGAAGAAATCAACACTCAGAACCTCGCTAATTCGTGGTTCTTATTCAACTTCGGCCCAAGACACCGGCGCGCAGCCGTTCATGCTTTCGTTACGAATCTTCACTTTTCAAATTTCGGTAAGTGTAGTGGAAAAATTTCTAGAGCTACCGTCACCAACCTGGACTTATGAATGGCCACCAAATGTGCTCCCTCGTTAAATACCATGTTGAAAGCTCGATTCATATTCTCATAGGTCAGCTTTTCCGGAGCCAGTCCAACGACAACGGCATTCGGATCATTCGTAGGCAGGCCTTCAAAATCTTCCATCGCCTCATCCGATACAAGAAGCCACGGCCTCCATTTTTTCGCCTCAAGGATCTTTCGTGCTGCTGTGAGAGAAGTAAATATTTCATCAAGACTGATATGAAATCCTAACGAGAGCAGTCTTTGGTGCAGCATTCTTTTTGACTCTTTGGTGGTATTTGTCACAAAACGGACAGGCATTCCGGAAGCTCGAAGACGGTCTATCGCGGCAATGGCTCCGGGAATGATCTGGTCTTCGACGTGAACAGTCCCACTCAGATCTACCAAGGCCATACAAAAGCGAGTTGTCCTGGTATGACGATGAGGATGAGCACTTCGAATAGGATGATGAACATGACGCATATCACCGTTACTTGGCGAAATGGGTGAACTAAACCAAAATTGACAACATTACCGAAAACCGAATTCTAAAAACATGTTTCGTAGTACTTACTGGTCAGAGTGCTCCGACGACATCGTGCGGAATTAGGAAAGTTTCGCGTTGAAATTTAGTCACTGGCGCTCAAGTTTTACACATAAAACGAAATTTAGTCAAGTGTCTATGCCGAAGCTCACGAAATCAACAGCAGACAACTGGATCTTCAAAAGACACGAAATCAGATTCCGGAACTGCCGCTTGGAACGATGAAAATGATTTGAGACAAAACGGTTCTTTCTGCGTATCACAATCAAATTCGTAGACAGGACGGTCCAAAGGTCGCCGACCCCTTGTTTGTGACCCTGAGACAGACCCCCCGACATGACTGTCTCGCGTGATTCATGTTTACGCACGGACTAGTTTACGTACGCATGCACGTAGCATCTAGGTACGCAAAGCAACTAACGAAACGAATGCCCCCCCCCCCCCACCAGTTGGCAAAACCACAACAAAACCCATCGAAGGCTTCCCTTTCCAGTTTTCTACTTTTGGTTGTACAGTATTCTGGCTTTACGTTGTTGTATAACGAGGTTGAGGTAAGACCGCCTGAATAATGTCTGTGGGAAGGATTGCAGGAACAATGGTACGATCCGGCGGGGTCAGAGAGGTTCCAGCAGCCCTATCAACAACGAAGGAGCAAGCCAGAAGACGTGCTTTGAATTTGTATCGTTCATGGTATCGCCAACTTCCCTATATTCGTATGTTATTATTCCATGCTACGATCGTGAGTTTTAACCGTGATTCAGCTAACATATATCTTGTGTTCACAGTCATGGATTTCGATGTGCCTGTTGATCTTCCGAAGTGTCGCGCAAGACTGAAGGAAATCTTCATTGCGAACAAAAATATCAAAGATCTTCGTGTCATCGATATGATTATTGCAAAGGTACGAGTGCAGAAAATGTCGGGGTTCCATGCTCATTTTTACTAAAGAGTTCTCACAGGGGCAAATGGAATTGCGTGAAACCCTGGAAGTCTGGAAACAAAAAACGCACTTCATGGCTTACTTTAGAGATACCCAAGAAAAGAAGCCTACAAACTTCCTCTCCAAATTTCTGGACGGGCAGAGCTGATCTGAGACCCATGTATCACCGAAAAGAAATATTTTGAGTCGACCTAGCGAAATCTTTCACATCCTGAAGAGTTAGCGATTTTGCGGAAGATTGAGCATATTGTTGGGCGACTGTGTGCGTGAGTAAATTTGCGGTTGATTTATCCAGAGTATCCTGAATTTCAGCTGCCATGTCTACTGAATTGCTGTGTTCGTCGTACCTTGAAATACCTGTAAAAGTAAAGTGGGTTGAACGATGCTGACTTGGTGATGACTGTATTCAGGCTTTCGCGAGTTATTCGGGTACAACTTTTTGCAAGCCAGCTGTCAATTCCGCAGACATGAAGTAAATTTTTCGTTAAAGATCAGAGAACAAACTGAAAATCTGAATTTCCGGAACTCTGTTGGCTCTGTGAAAATCCGGTAATATTCCGAATATTTTAATATTTCTCCGTTTAGCATTGATTATTTACCTGTTGCAAAGCCTGCCAGTTCCTCGAACAATTTTTCCGTCCATTGTGGGAGATATTCAAATTTCACAGTCTGCACCACAACGCGTATACACATCAAAACTGCATGTTTTACGGTTCTGTAAAAATAAATTCAATGGAAGTCACAAGCCACCCGGAAGGTCACCGGGTGCTTTGTTTTATAATTAATGCTTACGGATCGGGATGCGTTCTAGCATCCCAAGCGAATTCCAGAACCTGTACGGCCAAGGCAGCGGTATCTGGCATATCCTTGGCAAACAGAATCACAACGCTCATCGTGTTAATTAGATGGCTTAGAATTAACGCATCCTCCATCTCCAATATTCCAAATTGCCCTTTTTTCGAAGAATGTACCGGATCGCGCAACAAAGGTAGAATGAAGCATTTTGCCACGTTGACCAACCGACTGCGGGTAGGCTCCAATTTCTTTGATTTCTGGAGAAGAAAAATACTTTTCACACTGCATGAAAACGACCGATCAACGAGCTATGTCAAAAGCTTCTTACTGAAAGAGAGCGCATCTTCGTTTTGCAGGAAAGACCAGATGCAACAACTGTTCGGTCAACATCGACCGGCAAAACTGGCTGGTTGTTGAAATTCGGATTCGCGATCTCCGTCACGGCAGTTCTAATTATCTACACAATGAACATAGTTTGTATTGTGAAGCAGTTTTCAACGTAGCTTATCACCCGAAACAAACCTTCAATATTTCCAGCCGCGTACCGAGTCCATAGCCACTCAGCCGAGCTTCTTTACCGAAGAAGGCTCCGGTCAATTTTGGAAAGTTCACCGTAAGGCACACCAAGCACTCGATGCGGGTGTCGTTCAAATCTCGCATGGATCCTTCCAGTTCCATTCCAAGAAGCACCTTGCACAGGTCTTCACAAAGCTAAATAAGAGAAAAATATTCAACACAATAATGGAATTATACTATGTTAACACATTACTTGTTCAGCAGTTTCCAGGTGTAAAACGACCAGTTCTTTTAGTGATAGCAGACTGATTCTTCTACGAGGGATATCGTCACGTTTAAGTAACCCTGAAATAAATGGTTGTCGAAATATAATTTGAGCTGACGGGGGATAACCTTTACCCTCATAGCATTCTTGTAAATAGCGCGGTTTAGCCAGTGATAGTTTATGATTCGACTCATCGTCCGCTCCTTCGCATGCCGGAAGATCGTCGTCGCTGTCGATGGTTTGCTCTTCGGAAGACAATTTCGGAGCGATTTCTGCCGTCGGCTCAATCTCGGTGTCACTTGTTGCTATTGCCACCTTCATGATCCAAGTCGGTTTTTTTATGCAAGAGTCACCTTGATCAGCCGAAGGTACACAGTGAATCAAATCTTGTAGCTCCCTCGTAATTTCGTTTGAAGGATACTGGAAGAAAATTTGTTACCTTAGACAGAAAGAATCTCGCATAATTACGTCAAACTTCATGGCTCCAGCGATTTCCGTCAAGGTGGTCACCGCTTCGCCAACTATCATCCCATTCCATCTCACAACGGTTTCCGCCGATGATAGTCGCTTTGCAACACCAGGCAAAAGAACAGATACCGTCTCTACAAAACTTGATACATAACACATCCGATCACGGTATCCCAAATTAATCCGCTTACTATTATTCTGGCTCACATCAGCTGGCAAACATTCCCGCAAAATACCGAGCGCGATTAGAACAGCTTTCGTCAGAGCGAATTCAAACCTGTCAGCCATATATTTCTGAGAACATCCCTGTGACCAGATAACGAAGATTTCATTTGCAACCTAGAAGAAGCCGTTTTGAAAAACATCTCGGATAAACAATACATGGGAAATAATTTCACCCAAAAGGTCAATAGAGCTTACTTGCTTGAAGCGCTCACCGCTTCCATCGGTTTCACACACAAAGGAGAATGCTGCCCGAAAAACAGATACCTAAAAAGCAATCGCTAATAAAAGGTCTTGCAGATGGGGGATGCTGAGCGCAATATACTATACCTCCTTATCAACCGGAATTATCCAGTTGAAAAATACTTTATGCATGAGAAAGTGGTTCACTCGCGAGTTCAGGATGTCGAAACCCAGCAAACACGTCAGCGAGATTCCACGCTCCAAATTGCAAAGAACGCTTTTCAAAATAGTCTCCTGTGAAACAGCTGGAATATTTTTGAAAAGCGTCTGGGATATTCGCCGCCAGACGAAGTCATCTTGTGCTTTTTGCAGGAACGGCAGTATTATCCGCGTCGCAACCATATCCGCCTGGCCAATCGATCCCAATCGTCCAAGAAGCAGTCCATGAAACACCAGAGATGCCGGAGTCACAGCTTTGATGAGCTCGTACACTTTCAACAAAGATTTCTTGACATGGTCAAGAATTTTTGGATAGAATTTTGAGGGCAGCAGATCGTACCTGCAAAAACATACGCGAATCATCCAACAAAAAATGGCTTAACAATCAAATGTCTCACGCTTTCAATTCGCTAGCAAGGAAGGAAATATGATCGGGAATACTTGTAAGCAGCTGGATAAAAGTTCGAGCGTTTTCCGCCGACGAGTCAGCATGCGCTTCAAGCAGAACATTTCCGATAACAGTGTCTACGTAAAACTTAACAATTTCCACTGCGACTGGACCTCGGGAATTTCCGCTAGAGAAAAGATGTATATATTTAGCATATTCTTTAGGATATTTCCGGTTCTTACGTTGAGCTTCCTTTTGCGAAGTCAAGAAGTAGCTGGATAGACTCTTCGGGATCTGCCAGCGACAAGAACCTTCGAAGCCTCTGATTTATTTTTGAGTGGAGAAACCATTCTGCTCTCTTCTTCCGCAGCAGAGATCCAACAACTGAATTCGATATGATTTGCAAAACGTCTTTGTCCGATTCAGTTTCATCCAACAACACACACAATTCCTCTAAAGCCACGTTGATCTCCGAAACAGAATCTGTCGACTCGAGTTTTTCCAAGATACCAAAAGCAGATCCGTTTGGATGGTCCATGAAGGCGAAGATCTGTTCTGGAGTCCGGACTCCGGATGCGCTGCGGAATACGATCAAATTTTAAACCAAAGACAGAAACGAAAACAAAGAGGCAGCACGCGAGTGCGAGTACCGTTTGTGTCACCAGATCGGACTGAGCCTGTACACTACACAGGACAAACTAATCTCGCAAGACCACGCAAAACAATCAACTCTCTTTTCACAAGCAGAACATTTCTGAAATTTCTGATCGGATTTGATTTTGATCTGTTCAGAATTTTCCGATTCTTCGTGATTACGGTGGCCGCATTTGCTCGTCCATATCCATAACCCGTTATCCAAATCATCTGCAACCATTTATCTTGCACGTTCGTATGAAATTGTACCTTTAAGGTGCTCATCTTGATCTTTTGGCTGAACGCGCTGTAGCTTCATTTACAAGTACATCGAAGGTGATTCAGAAGAATCTATTCGTCCACGTTGTTTCTGGAAATATTTTAAGTGGACTTCACTTCAGCGTGCTTACCTCTCGGGTTATCGCTGTATTGAACGTGCTGTAGATTGAAAAATCGTGACATGGCTGGAAGGAACAGGAGCTCAGAAATCGAAAAGCTTTCCCGAGATAAGCAAGCAAATCTTTTGAAAGGAAACTACAAGGAAGTGGCAAATATTTGCAATTATCTGGGAGCTTTATTGATGCAAGATGAACGCCATGAAGATGCCATTAGTGAACATGAAACGGAACTTGAAATGTGCCAGAAAACAGGAGATTTACTTGGGATCGCGATTGCTAGCCGCAAGATTGGAGAGTGTCATTGCGCTCTGGACAGTTTTGATGAAGCCCTGCAGTTTCAGCAGCGTCATTTGACTCTATCGCAGAAGCTGAAAAATGCGGTGGAAGAGCAGCGAGCTTATGCAACAATTGGGCGGACTCTGCTTTGTCAGGCTGGAGTGGAAGAAGATAACCGGGAAACTCTCAAGAAAGCCGAAGAAGCCTTCAATGCATCTCTTCGTGTTGGGCAAACTTTGAAAGATACTTTAAAAGGAGGTAAGCTTAACGCTGAATCCAGAATCATGGATTCATTTTACTGCTGTGTCCAAGTCGGTTTTCATTTGGGTTTGTTTTTCAGAACCGGATGAATATGCGGCGATGATAGGTCGTCTATATCTGAATCTCGGGATTGTTTCGGAATTATGTGGACACGTGAAAGAAGCCATCGAATCTGTGTTGCGGGCGCGAAAGACAGTGCAGGGGCACAATTTGAATGAAGACGAGGAAAGGTGTGTCTCCATGCTGGCTGGATTGTATCAGAAGACCGGAAGTTTCGACGCAGCCGAACAAATGATTGACCTTGCGTACTCCATGATCAAGAAAGCAAAAGGAAAAAACAAAGCCGCAGTGTTGGA
>JAQIWT010001315.1:0-11374 GCA_034696485.1 Isohypsibius dastychi | reverse complement strand
GCTCCCGTTTGTGTCAGATTGTCCCCGTTATCGGACATTCTTTTGATCACGGAGGCATACAACAACACAGCGTCGAAAAAGTGGCGAGTGACGGGTTCGACCTGGTTAGCCCGCGGTGAAAACAAACGCAATAATGAAGTGGAAAAACAACCTACATTGTCAAGATGTTGGTACGTATAACCATACTTCGGGGAGAGCTTCTTCAGGGATCTCTCAAATTCCCTGTTGGCCCCCAGGTACACGTTTCGATACGAGAATAAAATTAATGATTCGAACGCTTGTTTTGCCACCTGAATAATTAAATAGCAATATTGAGAATATGACGCACCGTGAAGAAAGGCTCACCTCATCATCTTTGTCACCGTTTTTCCATGTAAACCGGCCCCAGGTTGCGCTGTGGAATAGTTCGAACGCCAAGTACACCTAAATTGGAGGCAAATGTGATTGTGGTCTTTATTATGTTCATATGTACGATATCTTACATAATCATAAGAAACCATATCGAGTTTTGCTGCCGAAATCTGGAATAAACTCGATAATTAAAGTGGCTTTCAAAAGTTCAAGAATTTTTACCATGATTCTCCTTGTCATGGCCGACCCAGTTATCACGCAAATTACTGAAATACGGATAAATATGGTTAAACCTGCAGTAATACGTAACCGACACCAACAAACATGATATTTTATTGCAGGAAACTGATTACTTCTTGACGTCGCATTTGATTGTCGGAGATGCTGATCAATCGTTTCCTGAATATGCGCATCGTCGTTTCCAGAAAACGTTCTGTATTTTAGCGAGTAAACATACGCCGGATTGATGGTGGGCATCATCTTCACCATCACACGATACATTTCGTTGTAGAAATAAAACGATGTGTCAACCAGGAATGAAACATCGGTGTAGTTATAGAAATCGAGAAACTGAACAAGTGCCTTCACGGAACTCGTGTGGGTCACGGAGATTCGTGTCAAGAGAGGATATTCGCTGGTTTCTCCATCGGCACCAATTCCAGCGGAAGTAATTCCAATAATCGGAATATTCGTGATCTCAGCAAAACTGTAAAGATTCACGGCAGAAGCTGTGCATCCTACAGAATCAAAAAATACTACCATTAAAACAGGATCGCGAAACTTTAATATCTTACCGGCACCCATGTAGACATCACAGAATACCCCCTGTTGCCAAATTTGGATGGCCCGATGGAGTGAATAATCGCGTTCGAAGCACCGATTTCCAAGATCGACAGTGGTGATATTCAGCTTCACTGACTCCGGTAAAACTTGGCTCTCGACATATTCAACAGCCAACTCCACGGCAGCTCCTCCTTTGTTATAATCGAACAATAAATTCGTATTCCGGTTGATCATCATACATACTTGGAGTACCACCGTACTTCCCGACTGGACTGCCCCTTGCCCAGCTACCATATTGTATGTTTGAGCAACAGCTGCCATAACGACCATAAAAGCCAGCATAATGCGAGTATTCATTCTTGGAGATTTTTCTAAGATGTACATAACGTTCAGGAAAGCTTTTATTCGAAAACTGAATGCGAATCTCTGGATAGTATTGCATTTACAACATCGGTAAGCCCACCTTGTGGGAGGCGAAAAGGTTCGTTGCGCTTTCGAAAAATACATCACTCCACAGGGTGTTGACTCCAAGTCAAGCATGACAAAAACGTGATCTGATCCACAATATATGGACATATAGTAAACTTTAATTAAAGCCAACATACACCGGCGTAAAACGAGCTTACCAGACGAAGCAAAAAATAGAAGATTAATTAGATACATGAATAACAGCAACGCATCGTTGTAGTTCAGTCATCTCTCTGTTTTCGTAACTGGTTATCTGCTGTATTTGGTGACAGAGACAGTACATATGAGCCTGCATTCTGTTCTGTGTGCAACACATAGAGCAAGATAGAAAAGCTGGAAAAGGCCATGAAAATATAATTTCTGGCCGTAGCAAAGATATCTTCATTTAATCATAGCTGAAAGCGCGACTTCTTCCATGTGAGTCGAGAACGAAGGGCGAATCGCGTTCTGGTGGTAACTGCCTCTGTGAGATGGCGGAAGATCTTCTTCGGGGGATCTCCAATGTCGTCGAGTGAAACGCGTGGCTAGCATCGGTCCACATTGTCGCCAGCCAATATGTCATCATCAGACCCTTGCCCTGTTGTACAGAATACGTGTACGTCAAACTGCCTCGGTAATTTACATTTGAAAAGTCTCACTTTGACGGTTATCTCTCCGCGTTCAATCACGTCGAACTGGCCACTCTCCACTAAGAGTTCCGCCGTAGTCCCGCTGATATGAATTCTTCCGGCTGAAATATGAAAACGATGAATCAGTATCCGGAATCGAGTTTCCCACATACTTTCGCCACTTGACTCCATTCTGGAAGCGGTGTTTATTGTGTCCCCGAACCTAACAGTAACGTATAACGCTGGTTGTTGTTAAGACATCAGATGACACTGGAAAGCAATCTTAAACGTACAAACAGTATCTTGGAAGCTTGATGCCGATTATCCCCGCCACACATGGACCTATGGAAGAAGGTTAAAATACGAGAACTGTGTACGACAACCACATTAGCCGGCACAACCGGACATCGACATGTAGAGTCACCTGTGTGTATCCCAATGCGAAGATTACAGGCAAACTCAATGCGATTGTTAAATGAGATACCGGCAACTTTAGCAAGAAGCTGAAGTGCCATTTTGGCGATTATAGTTGCGTGCAATGTGCCGTTCGGGATAGGTAAGCCGCTCACGACCTTCGGCGAACGAAACGGATGACATGTACAGTATTGCTTCAATGGTATTCTAAGCTGAAATTTACCATATATGCGTCACTGACTGTTTCCACTTTGTAAACATCCAGTTTCTCAATTATGGAATCGCAGGTAATGTAGAACGAGTTCAAGGTATGAGTGAGCTGAGCGGGATTCTCCGCGGACGCAATGACATGTTCAAAGCCATCTAGATGGCTGAAGTAAACCGTGGTACTGTCGTAGTTTTCTGGTGGGATCATCTGGCCGCTGTTCAAACTGCGCGCTATGAATCTACACGCAAAAACACGTGTTACACGTGTAAATTTATGGAAATATTGAAATACTTTGGCAACAACGAAAACAAGATCTCTTCCGCACGTTTCTTCTCATCCATAAAGCGCTTAGTTTTCTCCTCAACTTGTTGCTCCAGTGTGTTAGCGTAACTTTCCATTCGCTTGATCAAGTGGTTGATGACGTCTTTGTGTGAAGATCCAACGATGCGTTGAAGAATGTTCTGGATCAGAACGAACGAAGGACGTATATCGGGTGTTTCCGCCCAACACTGCTCCATCAAGTCCAGAAGGTATGTTGGACACATGGAACGTGGAACTCGGGGACGTAGAGGTGGCAGACTTCCGCGTTTGACCTGTGAGCGTACATGTCAATCCACTGTGTCACAAATGTTGCGCAACCTAGTCAGTACCTCAAAAATTATATCTTTTGCTTTTGCATCGATTTCTGCCCATTGGCTTTCCGGTGGGCAAAAAGGTGATTTACGCATGACAATCTGCTGGAGCAGGACCCCGAAAGAGTAGACGTCTCCTTTCTGTGTGCCACTAGGCGGCATCGCTTTACGTAAATGCTCAGGAGCACGCCATAGCAATTGACTGAAGTTTGGCATTTCTTCGTTCTCAAGTGGTGGCTGAAGAGTTTTCGGGTTACGAAACGTGCCCAATCCATGGCCACAGATCTTCAAACTGAATCGGCTATCGATCAGACAGGTTTTGTCAGAAAGGTCACCATGGCTTATCAATTTTGTCGAGTGCAGGTGCACCATGCCCTGAAAACCAAGAGTCCAACGGTATTTAGTGGAATTCGTTAAGAAACATACCGAGATAAGGTCTGCGATGATTGAGTTCTTGAACGTCTCATCAAGGATGACTGAGTCGGCTTGCAGTAACAAGTTGAGATCGCCTTTTTGACAGACCTCGCCAACAGATGCTATGCACATGTTCTCGTCACTGACAGAAATGCCAATGAAAATTTGGACATTTTGATGCAGAATTCTTGAGAGCTAACATAGTACGAAAGAGTAAAAGTGCCGGAAAACGCGGCTGGGAATAAATGTTATTACCGGCAGCAGTTCTTTCCCCAGAGAGGCGAGAGCCAGTTTACGGGGCTCCGATAAACTATTCAGTGCCACTACGTTCCCACGATAAACAGCCAGCTCGGTACAAGTGGCGTACAGGGTACCACCAGCAACTGATCGCAGCAAGGATGTTCGGTCTCCTTTCTGGGAAATGAAGCGTATGAATTGCTGCTCATAAGATATTCAAGTTGAAACGAGACCTACGCTTATTTTTGTTGCGTTTAGAGCTGATCCCATAGCGGCCGTTGAGATGACTTTCTGGGTGGAAGCACCGACGTTCGATCCTTTGGTACGCATGAACTCCTTGTAATCGTAGAGTTCATGCGAGTTTATCCTCCACCAGAATGGATCGAAGTTGTCGTCAATGTATCTAAAACAATCACAATGTTTAGTTAAAGATATGGAATGACTGAAGTGCGTCATAATTCGTACTTGCGAATGCCGCAGACAGTGAAGACCGCAATAGCCACGATCAACACAACAGGAACCGCTGCAGCTGTTTGAAGGTCGCTGGTTGACATTCGGTCTTAAACACCCGAAAAGATTCTTGTTAGCTGATTTCATGGTAGGAATATTACAACCTACATTGGCACACAGGATCGTCTCCCCTAAACCCACATCTCGGCATATTTCGGGGCAGACTGTCCGCACCCTTCCATTTGAGCGAACTCACAAACGAGATGTTATTTGATGCCGGCATTTTTAAGAAAGGCTAAGAGAGTAACTAGGTAGTGAGTGGTTTTGGTGATCCAAATGTGGTTTCTTTACCTGAAATGTAGCAGTTCGGACACTGAACCTAGATGCTACGTAATTGTTCATTCGGTCTCCCTGGGCATCGAGCTTTACCATGCCATTAACTGGGCTGAAAAAGGAGAACTCCCCAACGTTCATTATTGAAGCAGCTAGTTTGTTATCAGAAATGTTCATCCCGGAGTCGGATAAGTTCATTATGACTGCCGTGTAGAGCACAATCGCGTCATAGTAATGGCTGACCACAGGTTCCACCTAAGCACACATTCAACGGATAAAACTATTGAATCGGAACAAAAAGAGATGATGGATCTCACCTTTTGAGTCAAACCAAATGTGTAGCCATGTTTCGGGGACCTCTTCTTCACGTTTCGTTCGAATTCTTCTTGAGCTCCCAGTACCGGTATTTCATAGGCGAAAAGAAGCAAAGACTCATATGCTTGAATGGCATCCTAAAACCCTTGATTATGTCATGATCGTTTGGTTTTGGATAAAATATTTTTCGATAAAGATTTGCATAATCTTACTTGATCTTCTTCGTCATTCAGCTTCCACGTAAAGTCGCCCCACGTGAAACTTTCAAACAGCTCAAAGGCAAGATAAATCTGGAACGTTCAGTCTAACACCGGCTTTTGTGAATAGTTTTCATTATTTTACGTATTCTTCGGTCGTCATGCCTTTCTTCTGTGCTGTAAGCTGAAAATAAAGCATCTTCATAAGAACGATCTCCAGAGATTCAGATCGTTCTCTCACCATAACCTGTCGTGTTATCGGTCCGGAAGCCAGAATACAAATTACTGAAAGCAGAATTAATATGCATCACCGTGAAGAAATGCTATGATTGAAATTATTCCGGCATTTAATTGCTAAATTATTGTCTCTCGCGTCGATCAGAATCGGGATGTAACGTCTGAGACGCATTTCCGATTAATCAAAAATTACATTTGAGTGCGTTTCTAAAACATTGTTGATCAAACAGTTCAAATGAAACAGCGTACCTCTGGATGAAAACCGCGCTTCATTGAGCAACTGATCAATAACCGCGCTGGTGTTTGTCGAATTCTCGCTAGAAAATGTTCGATATTTTAGAGAATACATGTATTCCCGATTCAGTCTCGGCATCAGTCGCATCGCCACTTGGTACAAGTCGAAGTAAAAGTAGTTGAACGTGTCAATGATAAAAGAAACATTGGTGTAATTAAATGAGTCGAAGAATTTGTGAAGAGCCCTTCCAGTGTTGGTATGTGTCACAGAAATTCGGGTTAGCATCGGGTAATCAGCTGAAGCCGCATCAGCACCCACTCCTGCAGCGGTCACGCCAATAATTGGGATCTTGGCGAATTCGGCAAAATTGTTCAAATTTAACACCGCATTCGTGCAACCTGAAACATTCCGCATACTGAAACTAGAAGGCGTATGGTAATTGTTTAATTAGAAACATGACCATCAAATTTCAATTTGCAGAATAACCGATGATGTTGTGACTTATGTGGTTGGTCATAGTTGGTTTAGCGGCATGGTTCAGAATGACGCTGTAAACGTTTTAATTCCAAGATACATCGGATCCTCTTCGCACTGAGCAAAGTTTTCGTAATTATTTACGCTAATAGTCCAGAATTTTCTCGAGACGTACTGTGATTTGATTAGCCAGCGCACGTGGTTGTCGTGAGGTGAGTACACACTAACCTGCTCCAATATAAACGTTACAGGTCACTCCGGTCTGCCAAAGCTTCATGGCATGGTGCAAGGTCTTGTCACGAATATAACAACGGTTCCCCAAATCAACAATGACAAGCTTGTAAGTAATATATTCTGGCAAAATATTGTCAGTGACGTATTCCAAAGCCATATCAACAGCGGCACCACTTTTGCTATAATCGAAGAGAAGACCACTCCCATTGCGATTGACCAGCAAACACAGGGTCAAAATCACAGGTACATGACCCGGGTCATCAGAGAATGCGCGTGACAGATCCTGGGTGCCGTCCATGGTGATTACAAAGCATAGGGCGAAGAATGTTGTCTGGAATTTCATGCTGCGACGACAAAGGTACTGCTTCCGTTGCGTTCTTTTAAACGGATCCCAAGTGAATGTGTTGCGTATCGAGTCAGTATTCTCAAAGATCCGTGATTGAAAAGCCAGTGTGTATTACCAAATCCAGATAGATCTTTCCGGAAATCCAGATTACTTAATTCAGGAAATATTCTATGGAATAATGATCCAGTTGATCGGTACTCGAATGCGCACAAACGTGAAGATGAATGTGACATCCTTAATAACTTGCAATCTTGTACAATTCGTAAATAAAACGCAATTAATTTCAAGTGGTACTTAACCGCTCCTTTGCAGTCTCTTGCGTCCTGTTAGGATTATGTTACGACAGTCTCAGGTGAATTAGTCTACGTCCTCTCAGCTTGCTCACAAGCGGGGTTTCTGGTAATAACCGTGAAATGCAGTGTGTTTCCGGCATAAACTTCCAATATTATTGACATGTTTTATAGTTTCCTTATGAACATAATAACAATACATCGCGTGTTCCAAAGATCATTATTGTGCGTGATCTTGGTGATTAAAAACAGCAGAGGCAAACGTTTAACAAAGAGAGTGTTGCTTCCGCAACGCTATTCAATTGACCGCTTCCCGAAGATTGGCGTTATCCGTCGCAACCATCCACTACTTCCAGCAACCTCCTTGCATTCGTTCTCCGGAATTCTGTACCAGCGATATCTCCAGTATATCCTGAATATCAGAAATATTTCACATATCATGGCTGTTAGCAGAGAACCAATGAAAGACTTACTTATGAGCGGAATTATGTCCGACGCAAACCTTTTCTTCAGACCATTGGGCGGTTTTTTCATCTTCGGCGGGAGGATCGGTTGTCAAAATGTAACATATGAATCGATCAATGGTGTCATCACGGAGAACGTCTATACAAAATAGCCAGCATGTCAAGTAACGAACAGCAACGTAGTTGATCCTAAGGAACTCACCTTTGTCCACTATTCGAATCCTCACGTTCACTTTCTGAAAAGTATAATTTTTCACTCAATTGTTTCAGCCAGTTTTATTTGACTTACCCTTGTCTTGCCACCGCACACATCTTTTGTCATTCTCTGATTAATATTTATCGTTTTTTCATGCTTTCCTTCCCAGAGTTTCAAAAATCGACTATATGGAACCGAATCCTTTCCAAAATCATTGTTCGGCGTGTAGTAGTCGATGACGCCTAAAATTTTACTTATATTGAGCTGGAATACTCGATCAATATACTACTGTAATTGCATTCCAAATTTACCAAACTGGATGTTTCAAACTTAATGAGGAATCTGATTTCAACTGAATCAAAAAGATTTTTTATACGTTAGTACGAGAAATATTATTGGCGAATGTTGCATTATATCGTAAATGAATTTGATTAGCTACGGTAGAAAGGTTTTCATGCAATCAAACAGAATCTCTTACCCGTAATTACAGGCTCGCAAGACCCTGCAAATAAATCACATGGAGCCCATCCTTTGGTAGTGCCTCTGGGATTGTCAAATCGAAGAATGTCGGCTTCAATGCGAAAGAATCCCGAGACTTCTGGGTATCTCTTGTCCATGAGATGCTGGGTCCAATCTATAAACCCAGGTATTCCTTGAACAAACGGAAACACTGCTATGCACAACACAGCTAGAAAAACCCCCATCTTATTTGGAGAGAAAAAGAAACAAAAAACACAGCAATGTTCGAAAATTAATGTCAACTGATCAATTGTCGCGCAACGACCTTATTTATACATCAGTTATGATAGTGTGACTCAGTGAACATACCCAAAAAGACTGGTTTTACCCACTCAAAAAAGCTTCCGGATACATAGTAAAACAACAATGTCAACAATTCTACGGCGATTCTTGGTATCGTTTTTTCAAACGGCGCAAAAACTAATGTAGCTTAGTAAGTCATACATTAATACTGTATTGTGCGCAGTATGTCGTATGCATAGCAGAAATTGCTTTTTTTGGTCTATGTTTTTTTTGTTTGGTCTCGAGGCGAAGTTTAACGTCAAACATTGAGTTTATATTGTTAGAAGTCGTACTCGGAATATTTTTGTGTTCGTATGGGTAATTCGTCTCGATTTCACGCCACATAAGCTTCCCACAACAAAAATAGTTATTTGGGGTCTCATTGATTCTGTACACACATAGGCACATTACAAAGATAGATTATCTGTCTGAATTATTTGAAATAATTATATTCCGTGGTCCCCAGTTTCGATCGCTGCGAGGCGAGGTGAGGCGACCAGATAATCCAGACCAGATAATCAGGAAAACCAGCTCATGAGCTGGTTATTTATATAATTCAGAATTATATTTCACGCCAATTGGTCATTTTCAGAAAATATAATCAGGATAATAATTATTTAGATAATCTATCTTTGTAATGTGCCATATGCAAACAAATTCAGTTTTTTTGCAACCATTCACCGATTAAGTGCTTTAAAAGGCAACCCAGGCAACAGTGAAACTCTCAAATCTCAAGCGTTTATTTCAAATCGTGGCAGTCAAATTCCACATCATTCTTCTCATGAATACGTAAAACAAATAACAATGGTAAACGGCATTAGCAGGTATGACAGAAACAATCACAAAACAACAGAAGCGCGAGCCGGACCCAGATGTAGGACTGCACTGCTCAGACATTCATGTTTGGCTCATTTTCCGAAGACTGGTATGATTTGTCTCAGGAAGCTGCTGCTACCGGGTGTTTCTTTGCAATCTTGTTCAGGAATAAAGTACCATCGGTATTTCCACATTATCCTGTAAAATACACAGGATTAGTCCGCTATTCGACATCTTCGGATTCCTTCGGTAAAACAAGTGCGGCTGTTCGTACTTGTGTGATCCATTATGGCCCTCACACACTTTCTCCGCCGACCACTGTGCTGCTTTCTCATTCTCCGCCGGAGGATCCGTTGTCAGAATAAAGCAGTCGAATTGATCGATAATGTCATTCTCGATCATATCTGTAATTCAACAAATATATTTTATCTTTTCCTTAAGTTAAATTTTTTCGCTCTTACCAACATCCAATGCACGAATTCGGACGTTGACTTTCTGGAAATCAGGAAATCAGTTAAATACGCTGTTTACAAGGCAAGATAACTGCGTGTTCATTACCCTTGTCCCATGTCCGCAGACATCTTTTGTCAGGAATTTGTTGATGTCGACGTTAGTGAGACCTTTCCCTTCAAACAGCGGCACGTAATATTTGTACTGCACCGAGTCTTTCCCGAAGTCATTGTTCGGTGTATCGTAGTCGATAACACCTGAGATGCGAGGATCACATCTCAGTGGGACCCTGCATTACCAACAGAAATAAGGGACTCCGACGAATTCAAGCCTTCTGGAACGAACTTACAAATCACATTGGACGAAGTTCCATGTGGTTCCTCGAGGATTGAGCATCTTGATTATTTCAGCTTCAACGCGAAAGTGACCTTTTATTTCCTTATACCTCGCCAAATCTGCTAATCCTTGTGCGGCATCAAATAACATGGGGATTGCTGCACCATAGGAAATACAGGTGGCTAGCACAAGAATAGCAGCAAAAAGGAAACCCATTTCCCAACAAAGTGAAGCGCAAAAATCGGCGAACTAATTCTGGTCGAGCTGACTTTTAAGAGAAGGAATGCAGAACGGTTTCACAGACGTGGTTCCAGGTACCGTGTATAAACCGGTACGGAAAACTTCCCTATAGGCTATAGCGACTACATTAGTCACGATTATTCTAAAGTCGAGGGCAAGTCAAGTTGTTAGCATTTGCGACTGTAATACTTACCGTATTTTGTTTTGTTTCAGTTCTGCCAGGTGAGCTAAACGCACCCAGCTGATTGTTTGCACTTCACGGTATTCAACACAACAGTTTTTTCAGACGCGTGAATCATGGTTTCTCCAAGTTATTATCAATCTGAATACAAACATTCACGTGCAACACATCCACCCTCAAACAAACATTTCCAACCCAAAAACTCCCCAAAACATTCACAAGGGTAAACGTCACCAAACGAAATGCACACGTAGTATTCAAAAGGTCAAATCTGACGAGAACGAATTTACCATATACTGACTTCCTCTTCTTCTCCAGCATTTTCTTCGTTGGGAGCCGGAGTTTCTCCCTCTTCTTCGTTTTCGATATCCTCTGCCGGATCTTCCACCTCACTTCTGGCCACCGATTTCTTTCTGTCCGAAAATTTGGTGTTTTCCTTTTCTTCTTCGTGGTTCTCTTCGTGTTCCTCCTCCTCTTCTTCCTCAAAGCCAGGCTCGGTGCCTTTTTCCTTGACCCAGTTACTGCGAACCTTTGCTGCCGGCTTGATTCGTTCAGTTCGTACTGCCTCTTTGCGATCTTGCTCAAAGAGAACTTTCTTCTCTTGGAAAGTTCGTCGGTCGGTCCTTCGTTCATATTTGCTGATCAGCTGTACTTTGGGTGGGTA
>JAQIWT010001314.1:0-11377 GCA_034696485.1 Isohypsibius dastychi | reverse complement strand
ATCCATTTGTTAACTGTCCCATGTGCAATGTTACCTCCTCACCTCTCCCACCCCCGTCGCCTGTTTGTTAACACACTCATTTTGCAGCTCAACTAACTTCTGCTGTATTTTATGATGTTTTTACATGCTTCGCCTTTCAGGTGCCGAGTCAACGTTCTTCCGGAAAAAGGAAAAGGTCACATCCGAATTTGGTACGAACCGCGAACTGAGTTCAATATTCGTCCCACTCATTGATTTATGTGTAGCTTTTGGATCAGCTGCTATGGTTCTGCCAACTTTCGAAGAAAGTTCTGCTCCCTATTTTGTGACGCCTATTGATAACGTGGTGAGTACTCTGCGCTCAGTCAGACACCATTGCGAAAAATTTAAACCATCTTGCTTCAGGAAACACAAGACGTCGCAACCGTCCAGTTTGTTGCCGAAGTGAAGGGCATTCCACGTCCTGAGATTACTTGGACCATCAACAACCAACCAGTTGAAAAATCAGAAACAGTCGAGATCTTGCATGTGCGTGACACAGTGACATTGATAGTCCATGACGTTCATGGTCCTGAATTTACCGGAATCGTCAAGTGCACAGCCCGCAACGACCTCGGGGTGGCTGAGTACATAGCGGAGGTTCAGATTTCAGTGATGAAAGATGCCGAAATTGAAGAGCTGATGACAAAACCTGTCACAGGTAAATCAGTTTAAACAAATGATGTGTCGTTTGTGAAACACAACATGTTTTGCAGAAGAGGCCGAAGTTATCACGGTGGAAGAGACGCCTTTCCACGAGTCCACAGAAGAAAAAACGGTGGTGACCTTCGAGGAATTCATCACGAAACTTGAGGAGGGCCAGTTGCCAGAAGAAATTGAAATCGAGTTCATCCAGCCACAAAACACTCAAGTGGAGGAAGAGAAAGTTCCCGAGGAACAACCTGTTGTGCCTAAAGAAGAAAGGAGTTCAACTGATGTAGAACTCGTGGAAAAAACTGCAGAAGACTTCTTGGCCACCGAAGTTCGACTTGATCAGGCAGAAGAGTCAGTCACTACAACAGAGCTACATACCGCAACCATTGAACAAGGACCAGAAGCTGCTGCAGAAACAACGGTTAAAATGGAAAGCGCGCCTGTGCCTGAAGAAGAACAAACAGTGACCACCTTTGAAACGGTGACAGAGGTTACCAACGCTCCGGAGCAGCCAGCGGAGGTTGTAGAAACCATCGAAGACACCACTACTACTACGACCGAGGTCACGGAAGAGCAACCAGAAGAAACTGAGGAAGAGACGACGGTGAAATTTCTGAGAAAACCAACAAAAGACGAAACTGAAAGTGGTTCAGTTAAAATCGACCTGCTGGAGACCGTGGAAATTGACCTCCAGCCAGAAACCGCTACTACAACCATTCAAAGACCGGCCAAACCACTGGATAGTTTATCTGCTCACGAGAGCCAGACTGAGACAGAAGAGCTTTCTGTGTCCGAAACTAACGTCCCACAAACCATCGAAGATATAACTTTGGCTGAAGAGATACCTAGCCTCGAGAAACCCACCATTTCCGCGGAGACACTGACCACCCAGACTGAGACAGTCACTGCCACGCAGTTGGAGGGGTCCCCTACGGAGGAGGCTAATGAAGTTATCACAGAGACTGTAGTAAAAACCATTGAAGAGGAAGTTCAGCCTGAAGCTCCCATGGAAGCCATTATGTCAGAGGAAGATGTCGAGGTGAAGCCACAAAGTGTTTCCGAAGAAGTGGACAGTCAAATCACCGAAGAAACAGAGGAACAAACCAGAGTTAAGCTACAGAAGCGACCTAAAGCAGAAGTTCCCGACTCTGTTGAGCTGCAACTGACTGACACGGTGCAGATTGAGCTCCAGCCTGAAGAAACTACCATAAAGTTACAGAAACAGCCGAAGGCACCAGAGGCGCTCACTTCTGCGAACGAAGACATCTTTCTACAGCCAGAAGAAACCATGTTGCCTGAAACCGAAGTTCTCAAAGTTGTTGAGCAAACAACTTCATCAGAGACCATCGATGACTTGAACCAAGCACCTGAGTCCACAGTCACTACAAGCTCTTTGGCTGAAGCCGTAACTGTCACTGAGGTTGATGAACTTCCAGAAGCGCCCAGAGAAGAAACAATGGAAACCATTGAAGAAACCGTGGTCACCGAAGAAGTGTCGCAACCTGCTGAAAAACCCGAACTCGAAGAACGAAAGGAGGAAACCGTTGAAGAAACTGTGGTCACGGAAGAAGTATCAGAACCGACTGAAAAACCCATGGAAGAAGAAAAACTTGTAGAGACTGTCGAAGAAACGGTTGTTCACGAAGAGGAAGCCCCGGTTGTCGAAGAAGTGTTCAGCCAGCCAGATGTCCCAGAAACTGTTACGAGAACCGAGACAGAAGTCACGGATACAACACAAATGGAGATGACTCCATTCCAAGATGTCCAGCCGTTTTCCTCTGAGAATGCCAACATAGTACCGGCTACCGAGCTTGCCCAGCCGACAGTTTCAGAAACCGTTCCGACATTCGAAATGGATGTTGTCACGCAGTCTGAACGTAGCATTCCTGAAGTAACCGAGCTGAATTTGGAAGAAAGTACAGATAAAGAACAGGTTATCGAGCATCTAGAAAAAGAAACCACGCTGGAAGAGACAACCATCAGGAGACCCAGGGTTGTCGAAACCACAGAAGAGGTCAACGAGGTCACTCTTCAGCCAGCTCGCGAAAACGAAGCTTCCGAAGAGAGCACTTCGTTCGTGGCGGCCGTCCAACCTGTTAAAGAAATTCCAGTAGAAACTAAAGAAGTGATTGTGGAAACACCTAAGAAGAGCACAGAGGAAACTGAGATTGTTGGTGTTTCCGAAGTCATCGATGCAGTGCCGACTGAAACATCCACCGACCGAGCCGAAATCAGCGAGCTCCCATCACTACCAGTTGCTTCAGTTAACACAGCTGTTCCCACTGAAAAGCCTGAAAAGGTGGACACTGCATTGCCAGCAGAAGTCCAGGAGCTGAAGACTACAGTGGAAGAAATATCAGTTGTTTCTAATTTGGAGAGCGCCACAGAGAACGTGGAACATGAGTTTCCGCTCGTTACATCGACTTCAGAGACGACTGATACCTTTGATACGACTGAGGTGGTCCAAGCTAGTGAAGCTGCATCTGAAGACACTACGGAAGAACAAACCGTCGTTCGCCGAAAACCTAAGATGGAGGAAGAGTCCGATGTTGTTTTATCGGTTCGACGTACCGATGAGATTTTTACGCTCTCACAGCCGGATGAAAAATCAGAGGAGGATCATGAACTCGTTTTCAAACCAACCAAACGACCGGTTGTAGATGACTCAGTAGAGATCTTCGTCGAGCAACCAGTTATTCAAGAGGAAGAAATCATCGAGACCGTAACGGAAGAAACAAGTGTCGTGGAAGAGTTGCCAGAGCACCAGTCAACAGTCTCCTCCGACCAACCCGAACACATCAGTCTCACACCGCTGGATGTCAACACAAATATGTCAGAGCAAGCATTGGTCACTGATGTGCCGGAGGCCAGCCCGCTTGAATCGTTGGCCAACGAGAAGCCAGAATTACTGTCATCTACAACAGTCAAGGTTCCTACGAAAGCAATCGAAGACATCCATCTCACGGAAGACGTTGTCGCTCGTGAAGCCGAACAGCAAACAACCGAGGTGGCCGTTGTGGCAGAAGTGACACCATTATTCGAAGCAAGGCCTGAGGAGGTTGAATCAACTTCAGTTAGCACCGTAGTGAATGCTCCGGAAAAAAAGCTAGAAGTACCAGAAGCTGAAGATTCCGTGGTACCTGAAACCATCGAAGAGGAGAGTCACATCACCGAAACCACTGTTGAGGACTTACACCCAGCTGGAACCACACCGCAAGAAACGTCAGCAGAGGTGGAAGAAATAGAAGAGACATCATCGGAAGCGGTGTTCCGGAGGAAGCCGAAGATTGAGCAGGAAGAAACTGTTTCATCTGAGCTGAACATCCGCAAACCCAGCTTGGTTCCTTCAGTTGAAACGGAGACTTTCGTTAATCTACCGGAAGAAGTACCTGAAGAAGCTGAAGTTGTTTTGATTCCACGTGAACTTGAAAAAACTGAGGAAGAAACTGAGGTCACGAACATCAATATTCGCCGACAAAGAAAAGCTTCGGATATTGTGGAAGATCACGAAGAGGTTGTTCAGCTGAAGAAGAAATCCACCGAAGAAATTGAACAAGTGGAAACAATTCAGATCGATATCGCGCGACCAGAAGAAGAAAGCACTTCGCCAGCCGAAGTCATTGACATTGTTAACGACACTACGGAGGAAGATCACGCTGATGTGGAAACCGTTACGAGGCGGACGTCAGTTGCAGTGTCAGAATCAGCTGCCGTTGAGGTTCCTGAAGCTGTGTCAGTTGCGACGCACGAAGAAGTTCAAGATGTTCCCGAGGATGTTATAACGACCGAGCAGGCCATAACTTCCACTACTGTCGAGGAACTCGTACAAACACTGCCTTCTGAAGCTGATGTCTTTGTCCAAGAAACAATCGAAATACCGGTTGTCGGTCGACGTCCTGATTTGATAAAAGCGGAAGAGGATGTAACAGAAGAGCTCTCAACTGTTGAGACCTTTGAAACCGAAGAAAAGCCATCTGAGATTGCTGATGTCACAACCAGTGCTCCGCTGCTACAGCCAGAATTCGAGAGCACACAGTTGCCCGAATACCAAGAAGAGACTATTTCCGCGCCAATCCCGGAAGAAGTCGTGCCAGAGGAATCAACGGAAGAAGAGAAAGTTTCATTCAAAGTAAAACCAGCACAACCATCTACCGAAACGGAATTCGAAGTACCTCAACCATCCCTGACCTTTAACATCGAAGAAGAAGTTGTTGAGGAGGCTGAGGAATCGACAGTTTTCCAACCAAAACCAAAGTCGAAGCAGGAAACCACAATGGAAGAAACTGATGTAACTGAACTCCCTGCAGAAATACCCTCGGAAGAGACGGTGACCGTTCAGCCAGAAACGGAAGAAACAGAAACTGAACAGCTCCACGTACCCCCTGCTGCGGAGGACTACCCGGTTGAAGAGATTTCGGAAGAAATGGCCTTTGGAACCCCCTTGAAAACTGTTGAGCAGGTGACTGAAACAGTGGTCACAACAGTTGAGCAGCACGAAGAAGAGAAACCTGAAGAGGAAGTGGAAGATCAGATCTCCTTCAAGAAGAAACCCAAAGTAAAGGTGGAAGATAGCATCACAGCTGAAGAGTTCTCACTACGGAAAAGTGGACCTACTGAGGAGCTATACGAAGAGGTTTCTGTAAGCGAATCCCTACCTGTTGAGGAGGAAGCTTCGACGACTGTGAGTTTGGCGACCACGAAGCGTGAAGACATCCCACTTGAAGAGTCCATCACGGAGCAGAGCCGCGTTGCAGAAGATTCAACTACCCCTATGCCTGTTGAGCGAGTGCTGGAGGACAGTGCCAACGAGTCAGTTGAAGACAGATCCGAACTGCTGCCAACCATCACCGAGACTCAGCCAGAGACAAGCCAACGAATTTCCCAATCAGAACGAATAGAAGAGACAGTGGTTTCCGAAGACACAACATCAGTGCAACCGGAGGTGGAGGACAGCGTGACAGTACAGGAATCAGTTGTGGAAGCTCAACCGGAAAGCACTAGCGCGTCAACTGAGATGTTCGAAACAGTCACTGTGGCTGAAAGAGAAGAGCCCCTAATGGAAGAAACTAAGGTCACCGAAATGGTGGAGGTGATCGAGTCTGTCAGCGCTCCGGAAACTGAGGTGACAACAACGGAAGACACAGTCGTCGAAGATGCTGTTGAAGAAAAGCTTTTCTCAATTCCGAGCCGACGAAAACCAAGTGCACCTGAAGAGACCGGAATATCTGAGACAGTTTTGAGACCAACAACGCAAGAGGAAGTGGAATTTACCGGAGAGATGGTGCCTGAAGAAACCCCAGAGGAGTCTTTTGCATTTACACGTCCAAAACCTGCCACTGTGGAAGAAACCGCGAGCGAAATAGTCCTGCCGAAAATCACTTCAGAGAAGACCGAGACCGAAGAAACGAGTACGGATATCAGACTTCATCGAGAAAGAGCGGTAAAGGAAGAAGTGATTGACACCAGCGAAAGCTTGAGTTTGACCAAGAAACCGGAAGAATCTCATCCAGAAGCTATGGACCTGCCTCAGCCAGAAGAAACATCCGAAGAAGAGACGACGGAAATCTTGCCTGAGACCGTTGTAACTGGCGTCACACCAGAATCCATAATGGCGGTTGAAGAAGCACCAAGTGAAAGTTATCAACCGGTGAGGATCACACAGGCGGAACAAAAATCAGTTTCGGTCGAGCAAACCACGGTTGAAGAGCTCATTCCGGAGACGCCCGCTCCGCAAGTGCCAGTTGATAGAGAAGAGATACCAACTCAAAGAGCTGAAGCAACCGAAATGACCGGCTTAGAGTCAGAACAAGTCGAAAAACCTTCTGATATCCCCGAAGAAGCAACATTCTGGAGGACACCTGTGAAAGAAGAAGAAGAAACAACTGCAGTTGTTTTGAAGCCAGCTCCTAAAGATACACTACAAGAAGAAGTGATACTTCAGCCATCCAAACCAGAGGAACAGATCAACGAGTTCTACCTCGTCCCGAAGCCAAAAATCCAGCCAGAGACTGAGACTGAGTCAGCTTCATTGCCTCTTCGCAAGATCGCCGATAAAGAGTTCCCGATTGAAGATGTCGCCGAAGTTATTGTTCCATTGGAAGTTAAAGTTGTCGAAGAAGAAACTACTGAAGTTGTCGATGTCCCAACCGAAGAAATAGATCTAGTGGAGGTTGAGGAACTCACGGAATCCGTGAGCAGACAGGAAACACCGCAAGAGGCAGCTATGGTCCAGGAGCTGGAAATCCCTGCTGAGGAAGCGACATCGGAAGCATTGAAACAGGAGACGTCTGAATCTGTCACTGAAGTGAGCGAGGAGAATCAAGTCACAGTCACCGAGGTGACGACTGTGGGCGAACAGGTTCCTGAACAAATCACGGAATCAGTCCAGCCAGAGCAGACCACAGTGAGGGAGGATACCTTGACAGAACGGTTCCAGTTCAGGAAACGACCGAGTATCAAGCCGGAAGAAGAAACAACGGCTGTTGAACTAAAGGTCACCAACCCAGCTGTGACCGAAGAGTCCAGCGAGACAACTGTTACAGAAGTGGACACGGTCTCGGATTTCCAGATGTCGCGTCCATCAGAGAAAGAAGAACAGCCAGAACTGGAAGAGACTCAGTCGGAAACCATTTCCATGCGACATGAAGAGCAACCAGAAACGGAAGATGTAACTATATCGCTGACGGAGGAGGAAACTGAAGTAACCGAACAAGCCGTCATTCCAAAACGTCCGACCAAGACGGAAGAAAAAACGACTGAAGCCGCCGTCTTCAAGACCAAACGCAAAGTAGATGAACAAGTCGAATCACAGGAAGCTGAGCTTTCGCTGAGAGAGTCTGTGACAGAGGAATCTGTGGATACTGATGTGGAAATCTCGATTGCTTCGGAAAGAATCGAACGTCTGAAAAATATTCCCACTGAACAGCCGGCCGAAGAAATGAGTGAAGTTTTGGAAGAAGAAAAGATTATTGAGAAAGAAATTCTAACTGAAACAGAAATGGTCTCGGAGGTTGTGGAGGTGACTGAAGTTTTGGAAGAAGAACGAATTCCGGAGAAAGAAAAACCAGCTGACAGGGAAACAGTCTCGGAGGTTGTGGAGCATTCTGAGATCCCGCAGACTTTGATGGTTCCGGAACAAGAAGTGGAACGTATAACTGAAAAAGATTCAGCGCCACTTGCTTCAGCAACAAAGGTAGCACCAACAGAGTCTTTGGCTCCCAGACAAGTAGAAGACATGGACATCAGCACTGCGGAGACTGTCGACTATCAAGCACCAGAAGAACAGCGGCCTGAAGAGAATACAGACGTGTCAGAGACAGCTGTTCCACATGCTACCGATGTAGAAATCATCCAAGCACCAGAAGAGCAAACTTTGCCATCGGCAGAAACCTCAGATGTGACTGTTCTGCGACCCAGAGAACAACAGCCTGAAGTTGTCGAAGTTCAACTGCCCAAACCAATCGAAACGGAGGAGGAAACTAGCGAAGCTACGACTTTCACTCGGAAACGACCGCAGCCTTCATCAACAGATGACTTGGAGGAGACGGCTACTTCAGCCTCGTTTAAACAGCCAGCACAAGAAGAAGAGAGCGTTGGCATTTCGATACGACCGAAGCGAACAGAAGAAGAAGATGAAGAGGTTGCGAGCGTGTCGATTCTCCACCCGAAACGCGAGGTCTCTGAAGACACTGATGTAACGATATCGCTTCAGGAAGCCGAAAAGGAGGAAGACGTGGAAGAGAGCTCGGACAGCGAGTCTTTCTGGACCAAAAAAGCTAGAACCAAGAAACTGACCACTGAGCAAGAAACCGAAGAAATCTCCACAGAAATCAGCTTTCCCAAGAAAGAAAAAATTGCTCCTGAACAGCAGACTGATACTGTGGTGAGTGAAACGATGGAAGAACTTCCAGAAACGAGGGAAATAGAGGGTGCTCTGGAGAAAACCGAGACCAGCCAGACCGTCCAGGCTGCACCCATGGAAAATACTGTGACCGAGACGACGGAGGCTAAAGAGTCCAGTCAACTGGTTGAGTCAACCGAAGAATCAGCAATCGTCCACGAACAGGAAACTGCAACTCAGCTCGAAGAAGAGAGCGAACTTCTGGATGAAGCAAAACCAACTCAGCCAGAGCTGCTCGGAACAACCACACGCAAGCCGAAGCGGCCACAAGACCTTGCAGTGGAGCGAGAGTACCTCGATATTCCGGCAACAGAAATAAGCGAGGATCAAGGCCCAACCACGGATATCGACGAACATGCTAATGTAGTGGAAGAGGAAGAACTACCTCAGTCAGTTGTTGGACCTAAGCCAGAAGAAGACGTCAGTGTCACCAAGGCACAGCCTCATGAAGAAATCGAATATGAAACTTCTGAAACTGGAAGTGATGCCACAGTTGTTGCGCAGGAGGAATTCGAGACATTCAAGTATAAACGAACGTCTGATACTCAGCCGGTCGAGGAGTCGGTCGTCAGCCTTCCTTCGAAACCAGAAGAAGCTGAATTTACGGCAACCGAAGTGGATACAGTCGAGGAGGAAGAATCTGTCAGAATAGTCAAGCCTGAAAAAGCTGACGTACTACCTGCCGAAACTGAATCTGAACTGATGGTTCGAAGAGCGAGACCAAAGAAACCTGAGGCAGAGGAGACGCCAGAAGCCAGTTTCAAGCTTAAACCAGAAAAGCCGGAGGCCACAGAATCGAGTGAGTCTGAAGCTGTTTTCAAAGTCAAGCCAGAGAAACCATCAGAAGAAATTCCAGCGGAAGCGGTTTTCGCCATGCCTACAAAAGTACCAGTTGTCGCAGAGTCAGCCCCAGAAGAGGAGGCAAGCATTTCTATCGCCAAAAAGGTCTCTGAAGCACCTGATACGACAGCCGAAGAACAAGAGGCCCATTTGACCGTGAAACGCTTGCGTGAATCCACCAGTGCTGACGTTGAGTCAAATGTGCACGAAGAGGAAGACGAAGACACTCAGGATTTGGAAAGAGAAGAGGAAGACAGTCTTGCAGAAATCGAAGATAACATCTGGGACCATTCCGTTGCGGAAGAAATCCGGAAGGCCTCTCAGTCAACTCTGGTCCAGGACTTGGAAGAGCAAGAACGCTTCACTCGTCGTAGAGTGCGAATCGAGGAGACACCAGTGATCATTGAAGACAACCGAGTCTTTTCGATGTCGGAGTCAAAGTACGACACGGAAGACATTTCTATGTCGGAGGAGATTCTCGATTTTCCGGAGGATGACTCTATTCAGCTAGATATACAATACCCGGAATCATTTGCTCCCACCATGGAACAACAAGACATCTTTAGTTCTACCGAAGAGGCACCAGCCGAGCGTCCCAAGAAAACCTTGGGCGAGTCCGTGGCACCAGATCACGACCTTGTTAAAGAAACAGAAAGTGTTCCCACCAACGTTGCACAGACTCTGATGGAAGAAAAACTGTCCGAGAAAACCGGAGCAATTGAGCAAGTCCCTGAGACTGCCAACGCCTCGGAAAGAGCCGTATCCGAGGCTCCAACGTCAGTGGAAGTACCATCCGAGGTGCCGGAACAGGCTGAGTCCGTTCAGCCTCAATTACCAGCTGATGAAGTCGTTCAGGTGATAGCCCGACCAAAAGAAACTGTGGCCGGAGAAGAGAAGCCAGCATTTACTTTCCGCAAACCAGAGCAAAAACCAGAAGAAAGCAGCGTTGCCGCGGAACTCAACCTCGAGAAACCGGTCGACACGGAAGAAGTTGAAGAAACCGATGAAACGTCAGAAAGTGTGTCATTCAAACCAGCTAAAAAACCTGAACAAGAAATGCAAGAAGAAGAGGAGACCACAGCGGCAACCTTTAAGAAGCCATCATCGGTGCCTGAAACCACTGAGCAGACTGAGGTAATGGAAACACCAGAGGATACTGAGGACCGTTCCGAATCACTTTCTCTCCGCCCGAAAAAGAAGGCGCCAGAAATTGTGGAAGAAGAAACTTTGGCTGCAATCCTGCGTAAACCAACCAAAAGCCATGTGCAAGAAACTGAAGAAACCGAAGCAGAGTTGACCCTCCAGCCTGCTGCTGAGATCGAAGAGGAGTCGAGCGAGAAATCAGAGTCAATCTCGATTTCACGCAAGAAGAAACCGTCTCCCAAAGACCAAAGTCCTGAGCAAGCTGAAACTTCGGTTAAGATGACAAAAGCGGGAAAGACTAAAGAAACCAAGACCAGCGAGGAAACTGTCAATGAGGTGGTCGAGGAGAAAACACACCCGGAGACAAGTCAGCTTGATGCTACCGAAGAAACCTACACTACAGTCGAAGATGTCGTCAGCGATAACGAGTTGAAGTCACGTTCATTTGAAACGTTGGAAACCGAGGACGTCGAAGAAACGAAGCAACTGACAGAATCTACATCGGTTAAGAAGAGCCAACCAGTGACCGAAGCAATTCCAGCTCTTGAAGAAAGTGAATTGCTTGAAAAACCAACCCAACCGGAGCTGGTGCCGATCACAACTGTCGAAGATGTTCCGGAACAGCCAGCATTGGTTGAGCAAGAAGAAACAACTGAAGACGTTCCCACGACATTTGGTCGCAAACCGGTGGTCAAGCCGAAAGATGAGGACAGCACTCAAGAAGAATCCGCGGTTTTGAAAAACCCGAAACCAGAAGAAGTTTTTGCTCAAACTGGGCTTGTGGAAGAAGACGTCAGTGAAAAATCGGAGTCCATTTCGTTG
>JAQIWT010001313.1:0-11386 GCA_034696485.1 Isohypsibius dastychi | reverse complement strand
GTCTCCAAGGATTATATATAAAACTGGAATTATTCAGCTCATTCGAAGCATCCATTCGTTCTTCTTTCCAGTTGGACCCCTGAGTTCCATCGTCTGTAAATAATTTAAATAAATAATCTAAATAAGCAGGGTTCAAAGACCAAAATCATATTTCCCGATGAGAAAAAAATTTCGAGAAAACTGACCGGGTTTCTGGAAAGGTGTTCTAAAAGGCTGAGGAGGCATATCTCGAAGACGCAGGAACTTTGACCAGTTAGTTGCCCGATGGAATAGAAGAACTTCGAAGTCCGACGGTAATGCTATGGATATAGCGCAACGAGAGAGAGAGGAACATGGAAATCTTGAAAATCACATTCAAAATGCAAAATTCATTCCGAAAACGACAACACGTAGTACCAGTAAAGACAACAATTTGAGACAAAGCTGGGTTGTTATAAAATTTGAGACACCCCCATTTTTATGGTCTGACTGGCATAATCTATATATCATTCGGGAGATCTTCTTAAGATCTATCGATTGATATGGGTTGCTACAGAAAATATGAATTTGATATGGAGTTATTAGCAAACAATGTTTTGATTGATTCGTTACTATTTCACTCATGCGCACGACCACGCGCAGTGCCAGAAGGATGTAAACAAGTCCCCGTTGCATATTTTGCTGGGACTTTCAGTTCACTTCGGTTTTTATTCACCAATTTGATTTTTTGTTCTTGAATGGATCCAGAATTGATCAATGAGAGAGCGAAGCGCGCAGGGAAGCTCCAAGATATCAGCAACACTGTTTTTCGCGATCTTGACCCTGCTCCTGTCAGAAAGTCTGCACGAACTCGTCTACCGAAGAAAAGAGCTTAAATATCATTGTCTGTGTTTTTTGGACCATCTTGATGAAAACCGTTGACTTTCCGATGTTGATTACACGTCAATCAAGACGTGTTTCGGTAGAACTTTTGGCCGAGTGCTGTTTTTTCGGTTTTGGTTGTTTTTCGTCAAATGCCGCATCAGTCGATAGATCTTGAGGAGATCTTTCGAATGATATATAGAATATGCCAGTCAGACCATAAAAATAGGGGTGTCTCAAATTTTATAAGAACCCAGCTTTGTCTCAAATTGTTGTCTTTACTGGTAGCGTTCAGATGGTGGTAGCATTGATGTGTTGGTAACCGATTTCAGTTCAGTCAGCCAAATTACCAATCTGTGTAGAAAACCAGTATCACAGTAACGCGCCGAATCACAGTCCCATCTGTTCACGATAATTCCAGCTCTTGGGCACATTATCTGGCACGGGATAAAAAACGAGGTTCCTCGTATTGATCGGCTGCAAGGGCTCGAACTAAGCTGTGGTTCTGTTCACTACTCTGAAGCGATCTCGCGAATCTGTTTCTAAAATGGTAATAAATAACTCTCGGGCTGGTCCAGCTGACCAGACCTGGAGCAATATCGGCAGGAGCCCAACGCAGTTTCCGGACTCGCTTGTTTTCCGGTAATATGTGCAAATCGAAGCGAGACACGGTCAAAATATTAAATGTCAGCGGTCAGTTCCTTGTACATCCGAGCGTAATGACTGGAGTGAGCTCACGTTGCGCGACCGCCAACAACTAGCTGAACTACAGTATTCATGTCCTTCCAGTAATCGTACGTACAGAGAAAGCTCTGCTCCGAGAAGCTGATCAAGAAGTTGATCAAGAAGGAGTAAAAATCGCTTCCCATTCTCGATAACATGATTATTCAAGAAAGACATCATTGGTTCGGATATAACGCAATAAAACGACCGACGCTCTCTGTCATAGTGCTGCTGACAAAATCAGCAGAAAGGTCAAAAGCAGAGCATTCGGTAACAATGCAATTGTGTTTGGCAGAAAAATCAATGGAGCCATGGAAAATAGGGCCGGAAACTACAACCTCCAAGTAGCGGTAAAAACCCTTCACCTTTGCTATTTATTCTCGTTGCCGGACTTGTACTTTAAATGGAAGTGGTCGAGCAGAAACTCCATGACCGTATTCCTAAAGCAACAAATGCGCGTTCGAAACTCGAAACCTGTGCAAGTCTTTTTTTATGACGATGGAGTACTATTTGATTACCTCATCGGATGGAAGCTTTTCCCCCTTCGCACACTGGAACTCGAACCGGTTTAGGAGGTTCGCGAAAATCATAAACACTGTCATTTGAGCCACTTTAATTCCAGGACAGTTTCGTTTTCCTAGATGAAATATATGATACAGTCAAGTCCACAAGAGTAACAGGTTCCGTTCCAGATATTCTTACCAATAGACCAGCTGAGATGCTGTGGAGGAACGATCACTTTTCCGTCAGAGCCAACAACGTAGCGTTCCGGTCTGAAAGCTTTCGGGTCGGGAAAATATCTTTCGTCTCTATGAGCTGCCCACAGATTGGCAATAACTGTGGATCGACGCGGTATTTTATAACTCATCAACGAGGTATCAACCAAAGCAGCTCGAGGATTGCCAATAGGAGCGTTTCCACCAAGACGCATAAACTCCAAAAACGTGGCGGTTGTATACGGTAAGACGTCTGAACCATTCTTTGAAATGATTTGCAAGTTACAAAAAAGCAAAGAACAGAGAACTGACCTCGATCTCGATACATGACCGGAAGTCCTCTCCCGATTACTCGATCCAATTCTTCGTGAACTTTCGCCTGAACTTGAGGATGCTTGCACATGTATAATATACCCCAATCAATTCCAACTGATGTAGATTCCCCACCGGCGCTGTACATAAGTATGATATTGGCCAAAAGGTCATCGCGAACTAAAATGAGCGAAATGTTCGTCTTAACACGATTAACAGGTCATCCAAACAAGACAAACCTGCAAATGCATTCGGATCCTTAGTGTCTTGTCCACGAACGTGCGTTATCCAGACATCCATAAAATCACGAGACGCTCCTTCGGCGAAACCAGTCTCGTGTTTCGCAAGCTCATCCTCTACAAGTTCCCAATCTTTTTCAACGCTATACTTTGCGGCCTCCCATTTCGTTTTCAGAGGTCCGGGAATATGTCGCATCCACGGATAGCTGATGACAAACAAACACATGACAACTAACAGGTAATGTGCGCGTACCAGCTTACAACTGAACAATGCTGCCGGCAACAAGTTCGAAGAAAGGCTGAAACCGTTTGGTCAATTCGTGATATTCCTCACTATCATACTGAATCCGCTTGCTCATGGTTAACTGAAGCATGATGTTCAAAGTTGCCGGATAAATCTAAAAAGAAATGAAAAGTTTGGTAACTGGTTATCTCATTATATGCTTGGAACTCACTCGATCTGCCGGGTCAAAAGGTGTATTGCCTTCCGCAGCTATCCGTACTATAAGATGATCAATCTCTTTGAATATAAGCTCCTCCATAGGTTTGTCGTTGGTCCCCAGTTCGCCGAATGCCTGAACCATGAACTCGTGGGTTCTCTGCCACTTTGGAGGTTCCAGCTGAAGTATGCCTAGAAAAAAGGGGATCAGAAAAAAGATAATACAAGTGATGAAAGGTGACCAATGGAATTAGTGCTTGCGATTGCGGGAATCTCACCGTATAGCCGCCCATCCCTTCCGGAGCACACGAAACGAGTTACGAATTCTACCGGCCGACCCAGAAAGTCATCCGCCTGGTCGACAAACGCAGTCTTGATTGAATCATAATCATTCAGCGCGACAGCAAAATCCGGCCCCATGTAGAAAGAGACGATTTTATTGCCGTATTTCTCCGCAAGTCCAGCAATGCCTTTCCACGGATATGATCCAAGAAACGGTAAATATCCGACAAACGGAAGTCCTGAAATACATGAATTGCCAGGGTTGTACAGTAGAGTACTAAATTTGGTAACTAAACAAGACTTACGAATTAGAGGGCCTGGCGGCGTCCCAGTCGGCTTTCTTGTCAGAAACCAGTATCCTGCTGCCGCTAAAATGGCGAGCAGTATGGTCCCAGGGACGCTCAATAATAAGCCCAACATTTTGTGATAGGAAGTAAATTGCGAAAAATCAAAAACACTGTAGACAACATAAGTTGTAATTCTACAGCGCAAATGTCTGCGGAAAACGCGGTCGCGCCATACGGCAAACGCTACGGATTTTCCCACAAATACATAATGGGCCGCGGGCGCGAAAATTTCCCAGCTCAAAGATTTCCTGCATTATCAGATCCAAAATATTACCAAAACAACCCAAAACTATAAAAGGCCCAAGAAGTAACACGTAAAACATGGTTATTTTATCGGTGGTACCTGCAATGATATCAATTGATGTAAAGTAACAAAACAATGAACCCTAGGCACCCGTCAGAAACATGAACTTATCATGGTAATATATGTGTTTATTATGAGCATTTATATATTTATTATTATCAGTAACTTGAGCAGTTTTGAATAAAATCCCGTATTATCGACGAACTCATGCGGTTTGGTGAGAAACCACATGGAAAAATTCAATTACTAAATAAACGGATATCTCAAATCACAAACATTTCGTTATTCGGAGCCTTCTCGTCCAGCGCCTTTTTTGACTCCGGTTTCGCAACTCAGATTCACGACTTTCGCTTCTTCCTAGACGCGGCACGCTTGAGGCGGTAGTCCTTTTTGGCATCCTTATTACTGCTCCATTTTCTATCGCTTGACATCCCGTCAGGAGGCTCGAAATCATCTCGGTGGTGGCTCTGTCGCCTAGACGTTGCTGATCCGCCTCCTGAATCTCTATAATCTTTTGTTCTCTTCTTTTGGGATCTGTCGGGTGTGTCGGAATACCTGCTCCCGGACGAGCGATAATCAGAATTTCTCGTTCCATTTCGATCACCGGTTTCCTTGGACGTTCGTCGGGCAGAAGATGATTCGGTCCCATAGTGTTCATCCCCGGATTCCAGATAATATCCGGTGTCGTAATATGATGGAGGAATGACGCGAGATTTTATCAACTGGTTTTCCGACTGCGTCGGATCACTGGCCACATTTGTCGGACGTTCAAAAAACGTGGGTGGATATGGAGGATAATCGGGATGTGGCCTCGTTTTATGCATTCCAGAATAGTGAACCGATATGGTGGAGCGAAACAGACTCAGGCCCCGAAATATGAGCAATGCATAACGGCATGAAACGGCATGTTCGAATCTGCAAAGCAGAAAAACTGTGAACAGGGAAGACAAACGGAGAAATAAAACCAACTTGACGAAGGCAATCGTGCGACTATTCTGGTCTTTAGGAGGAAGTAGCTTGATGGATTCGACTGGTCCGGCTTGTATCATCAACTCATACAACATCTTCCGCGTTACCCGAACATCCAGATAACCCAAAAACAATGATCGCGCTCCTTGAGAATCATCACTTAGAAAATCAGCAAGATCGCGGTCCCCTGATAGCTCTTCAGGAGGTGAATTATAGAATCGATTCATAATGCCAGCAAATAATCAGGAAATATTATCTTGAGAATCACTTCACCAAAACATGTCATGAATACACTGCAACAACCAACTTGTGTTGAGTTGGGAATCAGATCAAATTTTGAAGTTGTTGGAGTTGTTTTGATTTTGAGCCGCAACGCAACGCAACGCATCGAAAATTCGTAGGCGTAGAAGGCTAATCTTTGGTTGAGTTACCCGCCCCCTCTTTTAGCTTGCCGTTTGACAAAGTATAGAGGTATCACTGGCGTACGATGCCCGAATTCTGTTTCGCTATTGGAGGCGAAGCGGGAGCGGGATCCGTCTTCAAAATTGTCTCGTTTTATCACTGGCTGATTGCAAGCGAAAGTGTGATTTTTTTTTAGATTATTTTGTCCGATTCATCTTCTGGAAGCTCTCCATTGACCACTTGGATCCGCAATTTTGAACCTGAATCAATTCGAATCACTGTGCGTACGCCCAAAGGATTGCAACCCGCGCTCTCTCGGCCAGACGTCTTCGTCCCTCTTTGATCCGTCTAATTTTGAGAAGCATGGATTCTTCCTGGAAATCGCCCATAGAACCTCCAAAAGATTGGGTGAAAAAGTACTATGAAAAGAAGCCAGTGGGAAAGTTTCGTCGAATGTTTCGCGTTCGATTTGGACAAAACCACCCTTATGTTCAATATGCAATCATATTCGGTTGTGTATTCACATTTTTTTATCCTCTTGCTATCAAGCCAGCCATTGAGGAGGCGAAATTTTTATGGAGACATCCAGGTGAATATACTCAAGTACTGATGTTTTCAACATCAGCCATTGTTGTAATCAGAGTTTGTTCTGTAGAACAATTCGATCCTTTCACCAGCAAGCTGACACCGGAAATGAAAGCCGAAATACGGAAACGAAACACCGAAATACATTCCATCCGAGATATTTTCTAGAAATGTGTTTTGAAAATACGTGGAGCAGTCAGCGGCCTCCGCGACAAAATATGAATTTCAAAAAGAGTGTGCTCAAAGCGTGAAATGGGTCTGTACCATAAGTCCAAGATGAAAAACTCAAGAATGATCAAAGATCTGCATGACGCAAAATTCGGTTGGAAAAAGACAGAACTTCAAACCAATAAAGCGTTGTGGAAAATAGGTGAATTGCCGTCCGGTTTCCAAAAAACTATATAAGCAGCTCGAAAAAATTATCGACGAGGGGTAACGTTGACGGAATTCTCCATAGCGCTGCTTGGCTCGGAGACGGCATAACTATCGTAGGGCTGCTTCAGTCCGTGGATGAGTGTCTGGATAACCCATTCCACAGTGACCAGCGGCACGGAATCAGCTTCACAATTTTCGCAGATCTTGGCATCAGGACTATCTTCGGCAACAACGACGTCGAATCGAGTCATCTCTGAAAGGATATCAGATTGCGAACAACTCTCCCTCACAAAATACAAAATTTTACTGCTGTTGTGTTCTTTCTCCGTAATGGTGTGCGGTTCAGCCTTCGCCGCCTTAAATGCGGGAACCCAGGTGTTCTGGAACGCCGTCCCTCCAACGAGTCCGATCTTCATATTCTCAAACAATCCTTTTCGAGGCACCCTTGATGAAATCAAAACTGGTAAGTACTCGGCCACACCAAATAGCCCGCGAAACTCACCATTTGACCATATTGTTCAGGGTGCTCGATTTGCCAGTCGGCAAACGATGTTTTTCGAAATCGACGCGTTTGCCGGCTTCGGCAGCTTCGAGAATATATTTGTGGCTAACACATGGAATGTTGGCCGCTAAGCATTGCAAGAATTTAGCTGTACGACATGGAGTAGGAGAGATCAAGAATCGCTTTCCGCCAGCCTAAAATAACACAGGTGAATTTTCAAATTTTAAATAATATGGTAGTTTTAGAAACGGATACCTTCGACAGATCTTCAAAAGTATTGAGAACATATCCGCCATTATCGGTGATCATCTTGTTGATAGTCTCGCGGTCGAAAGTTGGATCCTTTTCAGATCCGCTTGTAACAATAAATGAGCAGCTGGTGAACGGCCTGCCGTCTTTCTCCTCCGATGAATCGCGTGTCTCTTCAGCAATGCCTCCAAATAAAAGAAAAATATAGCGCCAGACAAAACATAGCTTCGACTGTCAATACTTTTTCTTCCTCGTTTAGCACCCGGTTTGGCCTTTGTCGCAGATTCAGGCTCTGGTGAGGGAGATCGAGCCCGCTCTAAAACGGAAAAAGTGTTTGAACATCTCGATATTTTAAAGTTATCGGAAATGCTCACTCTTCGGGGTCGTCGTGCGGGCCCCGCTTGAAGATGGACCATCTGCTGAACCAGTGTGTCCTTTCTTTTTGAATTCCCGGACAACTTCCTTTTGCAACATCATATCGTCGAAGCTTCGCCTGAAAATAACAGAAATGAGACCAGCAAAGTTCATTTTCCACAATGAAATTCTTACTCGGTAATCGCGTTCTTCTTCCCTTTAACGAGATGAACTCCGTTCTCCATATATTCCTCCAAAGTCAACTCATCGTAGAAGCTTTTATTCGGGACAATCACATTGACCCGAACGCCTTTCTTCAGGATATCAGATGCCCGAACAATCTGCTCTGGATTCAAATGATTTCGCTGATCATTTTCGCACCAGTCCACACCGAATTTACTGCAAAGATAAAAATTTACAATGAGAAACAAGAACGAGAAAAACCAAGAACAGGTCCATAATCGAAAATGAATACTTACTCTCCTTTCACAGATGTAACTCGGCCCGCATACCATCTTCCATCATCCCACTCGCCGAAGACAGGTTCGTCTACGAAAAATCGATTATACTTCAAAATTTATTCTGGTCCTAGATGAACCGATGAATTCGACGTACTGTGAAAATATTTGATAGACTTGACGGTGTAAACCTTCGTGTCGTCGACTTTGATTGATTCCTTTGTGGCATCAGCGTCCTCTTCATCGCTTGCCAGTTCAATTACTTCCGTTTTCTTTGACACTTTCGGCTTAGAAACGCTGGCCTTCTTTTCGGATTTGGCTGGCTCAACAGAGGCTTTCGAGGAACGAGCGGTCCGGTCTGACTTTTCAGTCTTCACGGGAGATTTTGATTTTTCTCCTGGCCATGGAATATCCTCCTCCACGAAACATAACTCTTGAATACTGCGCCTATAATAACATACACTACTCAGACACAGTCACAAGGACAAAAACTAAACGCTCACGATTCCATGCCGCCAGCCGACAACTTCACTTTTGTTTCTGTATCTTCTCCCGAGAAGTTGACTTCGGTGATCGTGGCCGTGTCGTATTTTCCATTACGGAGCTGAGTCTGAATTATCGCCCCAGGTACAACCACATCCTCAGCAATCGCAATTTTACTTGTCGAAACATCGGCTTCTTCACCATCCAAGAACTGAATCTCGATCGAGCTTTTCTTTGCTCTGAAGATCCTTCCTGGATAATATCGGCCATCATCCCATCTCGCGAATACCAAAGCACCTGAGAATTCAGATGTTTTATCACAACAGTAAATCACCATAAGACAAGGGATACACCTTTGATGAATTTTTCAGGATGACTCGCGAATGTACTGATAGGGCCTACAGCAAACGGGCATTAACGGTGGTTAGTTCAGAACCCTCAAACGTCTTGCCTTTCTCAGAAGCCTTTCCATTTTCAGCTGGCGACTCCGACCGCTTTGAAGTGGTGCTGACTGGCTCTGGCTTCTCTTCAAAGATAACAAACCATCAACACTTGTAGCTGCTGAAAAAGGTCGTCTTACTCTTTCCATTTTCAAACTTTTTCTGTAGCGTCTGATCTTCGTCTAACGCAACTTCCGAAAGATTAACGCTACAAAAAAGCAAATTAGCTGGAACGCCAAATGATGTTTTCGAAGTTTTCAAATACAAGAAGGAATGGAGAACCTAGTGATGCTAAGGGCAAAATACAAACCTTTTTTCTTCATCACCAAGTTTAACACGGTAACGAGGAGCCTTTCCTTCCATCTTCTCAACTTCCAGGATTGTACCAGATTCATAATCTACCCCACTCGGCAACTTTGCAGTCTTCACAAGTATATCTTGACCGACAGTCATCCATTCTTTCGGCTTCAATACAGACGAGCGGTGAACGGATTCTTTCTCCTTAGTGCCGAGGTACACAACATAAAAATTACTGAAAAATATGCATGGGATGTGACATTTTAGCATTGAACGGAAACGGCTCACGTCGAGAAAATAGGATCCTTTTGCTCAACAGTGGCTGGATAGTAGATGTTGTCGGTATGTTTTGCCAGAACGTAAGATCCTGCGAATAACTCGATAATAACAACTATCAGGACGAAGAATCGCAGCAGTTCACCATTAGGAAACTCTTCGTCGTTGGTGTTGGCCTTGCCCGACTTTCGAGAGCTCGGTTTCGATTTCGGTGGTTCATCTTCATCTTCACTCAACAACTCTCGCCGCTTTCCACCCTTCCGCAGAACGGCGACATCGCTTCCAGCTGTCGATGAAGCATCTGAACAAACAGGACAGCTACATTCATGTCATGCGCTCTGAATCAGCGTGAAACTACCTGCTTCACTTGGCTCCTGCACGGTCGGAATTGTATCCACCGTATCAGCGACGTCTCCAATAACCTCTTCGATGCCGGCGAGCTTAGAACGACTTCGGGCTGCCTGGAAAGCATCCCTGGAACACGTAGCGATATCCACAATCGATTCCTGCGAATCTGTCTCGGTATCCTCAACCACCTAAAAAAGAAAGCGATAAAATCGAATCTGGAGATTATCTGACGATCGACGACGTACAGGTGGAACCGAAAACGCCTGCTGCCCATTTTCGTAGTACTGTTCGCTGATTGTGACACGCTTGAAGTGCTTGATTATCGTCGTCCGCTGGACCGAATAACCTTTCGACGGAATCCGCGAGAAGGAGCTAACATTTCTGACAGACGAGGAAGAGCTTCCTTCCCGAGATGCGCGACTTCGACCAGAATCTCTTTCGGACATCTCTGCTTTGCCGCTGGTTGTTTTTTCAGTGAAACCGTTAAGGGACGGCGACTTTTCTTTTATCAGCTCTGAAGGGGATAATGTAAGGACCCCATTTTACAGTTCAGCAAATTTCGAAAACAACCTGCTGGGTGACCGTTCGATTTCTTTGCATCAACAATCTCATCAACCTTGTCGTCTAAATGGTGAAATCCTGAAACGAAAAGGTATCAGATATCTGGAAGCAGTGAAATTCAAGCACAAAACACCACTACCGTTATTGTCAGATCGCTGAGCTTCTGTTTCGACATTCAACCCCTGATCCTGAGTCTGGTCGACTTCCATCGCCTCCATATTTTTCAACCTGACGAACAGGCTGGGTAATCCAATTTACATCACGCGCCGAAAATACAAAAAAAAATACTATTCCCAGCCACCCCTCTAGCCGGAAAAATGTCGACCAGAACCGTCCCAGCTCAGAAAACCAAAACAAGAAAGATTCTCAAGAGATTCTCGAAAGACCCCCCTTCAAATTCTTCTAATACATAGATGCCACTTACCAGATCAATCTGTTGGATCAGAAACAAATTCCTCGAAACGACGTGACGGTTATTTTCATCTGGAAAATTAAGAGAACCAACGTCAGAATGCAAGTTCTTCCATCAATCCCTTCAGACCGCCACACTTCAGCAGGATAAACTTCCGAAAGCAGCTGTTTTCACTGACTCACCCAAGAACAACTTTCAATGTGGCAAGAGAAACGATTCCGCAATTTCGCGAGATGAGAAATTTCAGGATATTTTCTTCCGCTTTTTTCGCTCCAGAAGCCAAGAAAGAACGTCGTCAGAACAGACTGAAACGCGAGAACACTGCGAACGCAACGACGTCACCCTCAGGCGGGTAGTTACCCTTAGACCGTAGGGGGTACTGTATCGTGGTATCTGGTAAGTAAGTAAGTAAGATTTATTAACTCTTCCTTGGTTTAGGAAGCAGTGACCTTTTAAACCAGTCACGGTTTTAA
>JAQIWT010001312.1:0-11387 GCA_034696485.1 Isohypsibius dastychi | reverse complement strand
GGGGACGGTATATTCAGGAACCTTCGAGGGTTCCTTGAATATCAAAAAAGCGCATTGGTTTTTTGCTGGTATATTTGGTTGAAAACACGTCACTTCATTTGCACGTTGATGAAGATTATTACCGTCGGAGGAGGTGGATTACTTGCTGGCGTTGCTGTTGCTCTGAAAACTCTGAACCCAAAGATAATGGTGATTGGCGTTGAATCTAACCGTTGCCCGAGTTTCTCCATGGCGCTTCAAAATGGTCACCCTGTCGTTGCACCCGTGGCTTCTTCACTTGCCGATGGCCTCTCGGTCCCGTTGGTTGGGGTCAACGCTTTTGCAACAGCTGCTCCACTAATAGACAAAGTTTGTTTTGGTTTGTGCTCTGACTGACCGACAGATTGACAGTGTTTGTAATGCAGATGGTGGTTGTCGACGAGGAGTATATTGCTCTTTCCATTCTCAGGCTCGTGGAAATGGAGAAGGTCGTGGTCGAAGGAGCAGGTACGGAATCGAAAAGATGACCTCGACTGAGAAATGAGACAGGTTTTTTCAACCTAAGGTGCCGCCGGCTTGGCAGCTGTACTCTCTGGACAACTTCCGGAGTTGATTGGGAAAAAGTAAGGTGTCTTCAAGTCATGTTGTTTTGACTTGAATAATGAGACTCGTTTCTTTGTCATGTTCAGGGTTGTGATACCTCTAACCGGTAAGTTCTTTGTGGCAAATATAGTTTTGTGATTGAAAGTAACGAAAATTTGATAAAAAGGTGGAAATATCGACACTACAATTCTGGGTCGCTGTTTAGAGAGAGGTAGAACCAGCAAACGTGTCTCGATCATTGCTCTAAAGTACGCGGACTTTCAGGACTCGCGGCAGATGGCAGGCTTTGCAAGTTCATGGGTATGATCCCAGTATACCGTTTGAAAGAGCAACCTGATATCGAATTGTGGTAATTTTAATGTAGTTGTCATAAGTGATCGGCCGGGTGGAATGGCTGGGCTCACAAAGCTCATGAGCGAAATGGACGTCAGCTTAAAGGATATTTTCCACGAACGAGCGTGGATCAAACACGACGTTTTCAGGTACGTAAAAGTGCATGTGTTGATTTTATATAGACTATGTATTTACCTCGATTATGAATTTAGCGTCGCGGTGACATGTGTTGTGGAGACAAGAGACGCGGAGCATATCAAGGAACTTGAGTCTGCCTTACGAAAACAGTACAAAAAGGTCACATTCCTCGCAGCCGCTATCGACTTGGAGTAATGCGACCTGATGTCAGCAGATCGGACGTTTCGTTTTCATCGTGTTAGAGAGTCATTTGTGGTGTTTTTTAAGTGGTGGAGTATATCCCAGTGACCGTTTTTACTCCGTAATAGTGTGCGTATCATACAGTAGATACAAGATACCCATTGAGCGAGTACTCGAAGGCATTATGGTCGGCGTGCCTCGCTGTAAACTAGTCAAGTGAATAAAGCTCCAATCAAATTGTTTTGGATTTCGTCTTAGAATTTCGTGTTGATGATTCTTATTCGGACTTCAAGTTGTTCGTTATTTTAATGCTCTGGCACGATAAAAAGAAGTGTGTTCAATTTTATTTATCCAAGTTGATTTGAGAAGGGCGAAAATGTCGCGGAACAATCGTTTTCGTTCACCATTTGTTTCAGCTGGATCTGGGACACCTTACGTTTATGGAGCGGATAAAAGTGCTGGAAGAACACGCTCACGAGCTCCACAACAATTTGGATCTGTACCACCTCCCCCCGTGTTGACAGCTGGTGTCAGAATGGTTAGCAATGCGCCTGCTTTCAGCGCTGTCCAACGGATTTGTGAGTCTGGTCAGTAAATGTTTTGTCGTAGTTTTGAACATTCTTGTGTCGATGTAGCTTCTCCTTCCGCCGCGCGTCCTGGAGTGGTGCCCTCTACTCAAGTGGAATATAATCCAGAAGCAGAGCTGCAACGATATATCGGAGGCCCGAAAAAAAGCAGGATGGGAGATGAAGACGATGAGTAGGAATATTCTGAATGGCACTTCTTCATCTTTTCATTCTTGCTTTTTTCAACAGATATTTCGACAACGACGACGAGGAAGGGAAACCGATTTCAGATGAAGCAAATGATATTGAAAACGGTTCCGTCGATGATGAAGATGATCCACTTGATGCGTTCATGGCAGACATCGCGGTGAGTTGAAAAATAATGAATTATGATAACTCCGGAACAATTTTTGTTTTTCTTGTTGCAGAAAGTTACTCCCAAATTCACACCAACTATCATCCCAGAAAAGCTGCCCTCCAAAGAACCGGAAATTCCAAAGAAAACTTATCGGGCGGATATCGAGGAGGAAGATAACGAAGAATCTTATTATCGCTTTATGGCGGAAAATCCTAACGCTGGAGTCGCGACTGACGATGACAATATGCCAGCTCTTGAATATGACGAAGATGGGAATCCACTGGTTCCCGAAAGATCGAGAACTATAGAACCCCTTCCACCTGTCGATCACCTGCAAATTTCTTATCCAAACTTCGCCAAAAACTTCTATGAAGAACATGCTGAAATAACGCAACTCGGCCTACAACAGGTTCGTTTAGATAATTGAAAACACAGAAGGATGATCGTGCTTGATCGTTGATTGTTCTAGGTTGATGATCTCAGGAAAAAATTAGGCATAAAAGTGACTGGAATATCTCCTCCGAGGCCCGTAGCATCTTTCGGACACTTCAATTTTAACGAACTTCTCATGTGAGTTTATTGGTCGAAATATCTGAAGATTCGACCTGAAAAATGGTCATTCTCATTTTTGTGAAAAAAATGTTTTCTTGCTACTTCATTTCGTTTCTGAAATATTTGTATTCATCTAGGAACTCAATCAGGAAAAACGGCTTTACTCAACCGACGCCGATTCAAGCACAAGCTATTCCGGCCATCTTACAAGGACGTGATGTAATCGGTATCGCGAAGACCGGAAGTGGAAAAACAGTAGCATATCTGTGGCCCATGCTGATACATGTTCTGGATCAGCCGCCCTTGAAGCCATCAGACGGTCCGATTGGACTGATTCTAGCTCCAACAAGGGAACTTGCTCAGCAGATTTATCTGGAGGTCAAAAGATTTGGAACTAAAATATTTAACATCTCCGTTGTTTGCCTGGCTGGAGGAGCTAATAAGCACGATCAGACGCTTGCTTTGAGGGACGGTGCTGAAATTGTTGTGGCCACTCCTGGTCGGATGATTGATCTTGTGAAAAGCGGTGCTACGAATTTGCAAAGGGTGACCTTTCTTGTGCTGGACGAGGTAGGTACTTACTTTCTTCTTGTTAGATGATCGGTTATTTTCATTGAAATTTCAGGCTGATCGAATGCTCGATTTGGGATTTGAACCTCAAGTGCGGAGTATTTGTAATCACATTCGGCCGGATCGGCAGACTTTGTTGTTCAGCGCGACCTTTAGGAACCGTATCGAGAAACTGGCGAGGGATGCTCTTTTGGACCCGATTCGAATTGTTCAAGGTTTGAAAATTGTCTGCTCAATTTCCGGTGGTTATTTTAGGAGAATCTTTGTTTACGAATGCGATTTTATTTAGGTGAATTGGGAGAAGCTAACGAGGATGTCACTCAATTCATCAAAGTCCTCCCGAATCAAGATGACAAATTCGGTTGGTTACTTCGAAATATCGTTTCGTTCACGTCGAGTGGGAGTGTTCTCATCTTCGTGACCAAGAAAGCTAATTGCGAGGACGTCGCTAATAAGCTGAAGGCTGCTGACCATAAATGCGGGTTGATTCATGGAGATCTGCATCAGACAGAAAGAGACAAGGTGCTACATCAGTTCAAAAAGAAAGAACTATCCATCTTGGTGGCCACCGATGTCGCAGCTCGAGGTCTCGATATTCCATCCATAAGGACCGTTATTAATTTTGATGTGGCTCGGGATATTGACACACATACCCACCGCATCGGTCGAACAGGTCAGTTTGGAGCTCCCCGCCACCTGCCAAGTTGTTTTGCTATTTGAGATTACTAAACGATCACAAAACTCAAAAAAATGAAAAATCACAAAATGATCATTAAATTCTAAAATTTTTCTTTGAATTAACAGGTCGCGCTGGAGAAGCCGGTAAAGCTTACACTCTGATAACAGAAAAGGATAAAGAGTTTGCTCCTCATCTTGTACGGAATCTGGAAGGAGCGAATCAGCACGTACCGGAAACCCTTATGGAATTAGCATCCCAGTGCAGTTGGTTCAAGAAAACCCGATTCACCTCAACCAAAGGTAACTTCGAAACCGCATTCTTTTCGGTAATTTGACAGACAACTTTAAACGTAGATCAGTTACTATTATGTGTTTTATTTTGATCGATTGAGATTCTAATTCGCATCTGTAATAGGCAAAAAACCAATGGGCGGAAGAGGGCTGGGTTTTAAAGATTCGAAATCAGCCGATGGTCCGACTGCTAGCGATATGATTCAAAATATGAAAAAAGAAGCTTCATCTTCATCAACACCGGGTTCCAGCAAACATGGAGTCATTAAAGCTGCTTTCCAGTCACGTTTCAAGTCGCAATTTACAGCGGCTTCCAGCACCGATACAGGAGCTTTACCGCCGAAGTCAACACCGAATTTGGGAGCCGAGACAGATACGTCGAAAAGAAAGCGGACACGCTGGGAGTGACATTGATTATGAATGTAATTTGTGTTATCATTGTTTTGGGTTGTAGATGAAAAACTGGTTGGTTTTCATTAAGAATGAGTTTTTATTAATTTTGGGGTCATGATTTGTTCAACTGTTATTAATCATCGAAATTCTGAGGGTGAAGAAACTCAGCTGTTCCTTCAGGCTTTATAAATATGAGCGGGGTTTCTCTTGCAATTGTTGCCCGACAGTAATTTCTTTTATTTCGCACAGCGGTTGTTTAACGGGGAAGGTTCATGAAATTGAGTGATGACTCGAACGTCGAATACTTTTTACATCAGTAACTTAACAAAATTCACAAAGCTACTAATCATCTGCCCGCGTTCCCCATCTCGTTTGTTTGACACTTTTCGATCGTAAGATTTGCATAAATAAACAAATTCAACGCAGCAATTAACCACAAACAAAAACAGAACTTGAGAAAAACAACAAATTTGAACCGTGGCGAGATTGTCGCTTTTCCCGCAACTAATATCCTCAATAGTTTCCTGTTCTGGGTGGAGGAGGTAGGTAAAGTTGCTCCTTGGAGGCAACGCCGGAGTAAACGACCGGACAACACTGAAAAAACGAATCCATTATTGATTTCGCCATATAATTACAAGATTTATAGTCCGTAAGGAATATGACCCCTGTTCATCTAATTGGCAAATTGACAGAAACCAATCATTCATTTTTATTGCCAGACTAAAGGCTATGTTTCACGACATGCCACAAAGTTGGTGTTTCAGAAACAATTAACGCACTAAGAAAATTTGATTTTCTACTTCATACCTGCATCCAAACAAAATGGGATAATCCATCGGTCGGGGCAATTGCTTGTCCGAGCCCGGTCATTACTTGTTCACTTTCGCACTTGACCAGCCAATATCCGTCATAATGTTCACCTTGCCTATAAAACAGAAAATACCTTTGAAATAATTTTCACACACTGATTGTTGGTATTGTCACTTGTCATGTGTGTATTTCCATTGACACCGATTGTAATCTATATGATAACCTGGGGGAGTTTTGCCTGGAAAATAAAAAGCGTACAAATCGCATCACGCAGAGAAAGGTTCCACTTAGGAGTTCACTTACAGCATTTCATCGCCTGAGGTACGACGGGATCTTGAAAAGTGTTCGAGAACAGTCCTGAAAAATTACGCAGCAAAACACCATATTAAAATATCGCAGAAATATTTGAAGCTGAGGCAAACTGACCAACAGCAAAGGTGTCGACTGTGTCCTTTGGGTAATATTTGTCCTTCAACAAGAAAAAATCAGTTTGCTAATAAATTTGACTGAAAATTGTCCTACATAGCAGTAGTATTCTTTTGTAGTTTGATTCCTGGTAAAACATGGTTAATACGATTAAAAAGTTGACAAAACTGATGTTCTCTTGTACCTGACGTTGCAAGTCGAGTAAAAGGGGTATATTCCTCGAGAAGGTGGTTTCAGCGGAAACATAAATTTGCACCAAACTTCTGTAAGAAACCTGACATGGAACAATGGTGTGTCAGTCAGAAGATTGAGATTACTCACGCCCGATGCCGATGAATCCACGAACTGCATCGTACACTCTGCAATTATATTCACAATTAATACAAAAAGACTGAGCAAAAAAGCGTTAAGTATCGAAGTGTGGATTCGAGTGATCAACAATAAGTTTCCGGTTGATGTTTTATTGAAAGAACTAGTTTAACAAAGAAGGATGTAACGTTCACACATTTAGACAAAAAAACCGCATCTTGAAAAGACCGGTTGCTCACCCAATTATAGCTTCGCCGTCGTTGCATTCTGTGAGCCACCTGTTGTAAGGGTCGTTAAATCCACCCGTAAAGTATGCCGTTGATAGAATGCAATCACCGGTCGCTGAAAAAACAACATTAGCACTAATAAAGATCAAATCTTCATCCACATTCTAACAATCGCCTTTAGAAAACTGATTCCCGGCAATCCATTAATTTTTCTCGTCATTTAAGTTCCTCTCGGTTTTCAAATCCTCAGAATATTCAGGAATTACTGTAAACTGCAACGTCTGACTTTTAGGTTTAAGGTCTTCTAATTCCATGCCAGCAGCCCATGTAGTTCTCTTCCAATTCGAAAAGATATCCGGTGATTGCACCGCCAAACTTAGAGCTGAATTCAAACCGGACGGAGCGATCCAGAATCAATGTTCGGATCATCAAGTAATGGGATGATTTGATAAGAAGAGACGATCGTATTAAGAAATAATTTGTCATCATCCATCTCATAAAAATGTACTCACCGAAACATTTGTGGCGATCGTAATATCCATGAATAGCCGATAAAAGATACACAGAAAATATCACAAACCATAACGGGAATGACAGCCAATTCATGGTCGGATAAAGATCCGCTCGCGTAACAGTCAAACCCAACAGTCAGACTTCTCCAGAAAAAAAAACGTGAAAGTAACCAGCCGTATTCAGATTTCCTTCAACGCGACCTTCAGAAACGATACGGAAAGAGTCTTTTTCGAGCCGGTGTTTGACCCTCTCCGTCAAACGTCGCTAACGAAGAACGCTCGGAGGAATAAATTTCGAGGTTAAACGGTAGACTCACGCGCAACTGAAGCCTTCCGCCACGCGATATTTAAGACACACACTTGAAACATATTGCCAGCATTCATTCAATTATTGCATCTTTCATTCCGCAAATCTCAAACTTCAGTCTATTCTGCAAATACTCAGTGGGCAAATTCTGAGTTCTCGAAGGTGTGCATTAAAAGCTATTCAGATCAAAAGACCTCTCAGAAAATGGACTAATAAAAGCTGTAGTAACTTCACCATCTCAAGAGATATTCGGTTTGGCGTCTTACGTTTTTGCTGTAAAAACTATCGGTAATTTAACATTCCATGAATCATAAAGGAGAAAAGAACTTCTGAAGGATGACAAAGCAAAAAATTAGCCATCAAAGCGGAACTAACAAATAAGAAAGGTCACTAGATCTACAGTTCTCATCGAAACTATTTGGGAAAGGAACCCGCGAGCCACGCAGATATCAAGTAACGAACCAGTGTCGGTAACTAGGTTTATTAGATTAATATACATCCCAACAGGGCTTTGGTGTGATTCTGATAAGAAATCAACTAATGCTTACATACTGCGCTTTTAAATCACACCGAGAAAAACTATTCAGACTTTTCACTCACTTTATGCGACAGAGCCTGGTTCTAAAAGTTCCGCTGGATTTGAGGCGAGAATTCTCGAAGTCATTGATCCAGGTTCTTTCCATCGATTCCATCCATCTTCAAACTTTTCATCCAGTTTCTGGGCAGCCTGTTTTTTCACCCACGGCTCATTCATTAGTTCCAATTCTCTTTCAACAATCGGTCCACAATGACTAATAGATCTAACGATATTTTCCGCGTTCCAGTGCTTTTTCAGCAAAGCGTGATCCAGAGTAAAACCTCCCCATCTCACTCTTCTTATCCGGGTGCACACAGCGGCGCTCTTGACTTCTTCACTGATGTCGTTTAATATTTTGATCAAAAACTTGTCCGTTTCGTTTATACAGTGGATCTCCAGCGTAAAATACGGGGGATGAAATTCGACCAGCGATATCCGGTACAACAACGATGTGCTGACATCCCCTGGACGCACTAATCCGTTCGCGTGCAGCTCGTACGCTTCTTGACTATTCGGATCAACACCGTAAGCACGTGGAATAAGTTTGTGGAACTGTCCTTGATATATCCCAAGATACCGTTCCAGAAGTCCTCTGGTTACATGCCTGAACGTTGTTTTCTCAATAACTCGACCGGTTTCCAAATAATCGTCAGTTCGCAGTCCAAATTTTCCTTGAATGTGATACGCTGCAAAATAAATTCAAGTGTTACAATGAAACATATTTCAAATGAAATTCCTTACTGCAAACGGGATTTCGTAAGTTAATTCGATCGAAAACGACTGCGCCACTGCCGATCGCTGCGAGAGTAACGCCAGCCATTTCTTTCAAGAAGCCTTTTCCAACTTTGATGAAGAAGTCTTCCGGTTGATAGCCGGGCCCGGTAACCAGTGGATGTCGCCGAAGATCCGGAACAGTGGTAACTTCAAAGTTTTCTGATTCCGTTTTTGGCGGCTGTATCACAACAAGATCTGGAGCTGGTTCTGGCTCCATTGCGTTCAAATCTGCAAACAATGTAAACTGGACAGCAAAAAACTCCCTTCGTTATCTTCGTTAAATGGCGTACCTCTGACAAGATTTCCAGAAATGACATGGCGCAACTTTTGAAAAGTTATCCCAGGTGGCTTGTAAATACAGAAGACTCCGTTCAGACATCTCCATACTTGCGATGCTCTTTCCACGGTCACCAGTTTGATCATGACCGAAAACTTTTCACTAAATTTCAGTTTGCAAACTTGGAGAAAGTACACACACACACACACAGTAAAATTTGCAAGCTCACCCCCGAAGGGGTTGACCGTCCAGGGGGTTTAGCAGGACAAACAAGTTCAGGTTGCAGACATACGTATACCGTAGTTCCAACAAGCGATTGATGATTTATCGCTCCTCGCAAAAAATTATTCTTCAGTTTCCAGAACCCGCAATGTGAGAAAAAAATATTGTAACAACTTGCCGAGGAGGTCACATAAGCGATCGTACAATCGTAGATGCGAGTGGCGCGTTCAAGCTTTTCTACATGGAGAGGAACTGCAACTGCAAATTTTCACAGGGAGCAATCTGAAAACTTTTTGTTCCATGAATGTAAGTCACCCGCAAACACAAAAAAGATGATTTCAGAGTATGGTCATAGTGTTCATAACGTAGTAAAATATTACATTAAGCCTTATTAAAAGGCTGGACACAGCTATGGCAGGCGAACTGTTCTAGAAACAAAGACGAAAACTTGCAAGCACAACCCCGCGGGGTTGAAATCCGTAAGGCTAGGAAAAATACAGAATTCGTACGAAACGTTTTTGTAGTTGGCTTATCCCTTAAGATAAATACGGAAACCTGACCCTGATTGTAGCGGAGCGAAATTTGATTCGGGGTCAATAGAATTGAGGTACTTGTACGATACATTCGGGGACTTGTGTTTGAGTCCTCCGTTCAGAAATATTCCATTTTTGCCATGTGATTCTCACTGAAAGATTCCATGTTTTTTCACAAAATACTCACATGACAGATGGTGATCAAATACACGATCCAAATACTGTTTTGCAGAATCAAGCAGGACGGAAATGAACCTTCAGATCAATTCGGGTTGAATATCGGCATCGGTTTTGTTAGGATTCCACAGAACATAATCACTAACTTGATTGTTCTTTTGGATTGAATATTGGATTTTGTTCCAGCGGTTAATTTCTTTTGGAACGGTCAGGATCAGCTGCCATACAATACATGGGTTTTCAATGCTATGTATTGCAATTGCATTCCTTTGTCTCATCAGCATTGCGGGGATTTTTCCGGTGAATTTTAAAGGACATTTGCAAGTTGATCAGGACACTGCGTTTCCGTGAACGACAATTGGCAATTTGGGTACATAGTTCGTAATTTCAATGACCCTGCTGTAATGAGCTCTATTTAAGTTTTTTTCACAGCGACGACCGTTTGCCCTCATGGTGATTCTCTCCCAGATGGGCTGCTTGTTATGTTAAGTTATTGTCAGAAAGAAGATGGGACTGATGAAAAACGAGAAAAAAGTCTGTGCTGTTAAGAAATTGGCCTAGAATCCGATTGCAAATAGTGAGCCAAGAAGGTTTAAATTTGAAAATTTTTAACGGGGTAATCCCACTGGCCTATTTGCCTGACCCCCCAGTTATTTTAAAACCTTAGGCTACACCTCGTATAGACTTGTTTGTTGAAAGGGTTACATCAGATTATGAGCAAAATGCGAAGGCTTTTGCGGGTACTCTCGAACCTCTGCTAAGTTCTGACCGTCCTAAGTTTTCTGGCCTCTGCTAGGTTTCGCTTCTTGAACGAACCACGGGGGGGGGGGGGGGTCCGTTAGCGTTAAGGTGGTAGCAAAGGTGATGGTGGTGAAGGAATAATATCATCAGTATTGATGTTGATATCGTTCTCTGGTGAAGAATATGCCAAAGTTATTCTTTATTAGAGTGAGGTTGTAAGTTTTGACCATTTTTGTCATGATTGGGAAAATTTAATGACAACATTTCGCTGTTGTCATTACATTTACATTTCGCTGAATAGAAATAATATTTTGGCAATTTTGCACAGTTTTGCTGACAGAACCACCGTCCAGAAATCGAACCAGGAGATCTCGCACTTTTTGTTCGAATTCGACAACAGTTAATGGACTGAAATTTGTTTCTTGTCCTATCTGTGGTGATTTGTTTGGTTCATTTTGAGCTCCTTCTGAAAAAACTGTACGTTCTTAGTATGTTCCAGTGGCATTGGAAGAAATTTGGGGAAAATTTGCCGCAGTACAAGAATTTTTCGCGATTAGTCGGCGAAGTCGGCGGGAAGAACTTTCATCTCATCCACAATTCTGCTGATATTCCACATGCAGTTAACTCTTCGTTGACCAGGTCATTTCACTTGCACCGATTACCAGGTGGTGGCTTATAATTCAGAAGTAAAAATTAAATGGACAACAACGCACCTTGCTCTGCAAATCATTGGCATCTCGATCTTTTGCCAACTTTTTCCGCTCCTCTTCTTTTCGTAGAATCTGTTTTGCAACACTCAGCTTCTCTCGTTCACGACTGGCGTTAATTCGATCTTTTATCTTCTCAAACACTTC
>JAQIWT010001311.1:0-11387 GCA_034696485.1 Isohypsibius dastychi | reverse complement strand
ATTTTTGAGATCCGAATTCATGAGAATCGGTCGAATGGACAGTCGAAAGGATTCGCCATCGTCGTCGTTGGATCGGAGGAGACATCGCGGTTTCTTCAGCAGGAAATGTCAAAAAAGTATGTTTCTTTTGTTGATTTGTCCTCTTGTGTTTCCCAAGTGTTTCGGTTCGTGGATTCTGAAATTGAGTTTCTGGTAAAAAACTCGGCACGAATTTTCTGTGCGGACTTCCGGTCTTCATTGCTAAATTTCTAATGTGAACGAATAATTGTTTTTAAATAATTGCTTGTTTTTAACACGAGCTATATGTGTATCGTGAAGTGAAGTCGGAAATAGATGCTTCTGATATTGTTATTCTCGGCACTTTATGGGGTTTTTTTCGAAGCGATACATTGAAATTGTTCTTTTCTTTTATTCTGCTTGTTGCCTTTTGTTCACGTCGGGGCATGTTTTCCAAGCTTGATTTGAGTTTGATTTGATTCGTGTTCATTGTTGTAAATGATTTATTCCAATGGAGTCTAATTGATATTTAGTAAAGAATAAAATAAATTCGACTTTTTGTGGACATTTGGAATTTTTCATGGTGAACTATTCAAAACCTTCGCTTTTTTGGTCAGTGAGTTTTTATCGCACTTATTTTCATTGATTCTACTATTTTCTGTCTTAAAATTCAAAACGAATCATGAATTTCACATAGATTTTCAAGGAAATTCGATGTTGTAATAGATAAAAAATCTGCCCTTTTCGGGTCAACTGATATCTTTTGGCACGATTTTGGTTCAGTTATGACCGAATTGGTGAGAAAATTACAGCTAAATTTGAGTCCTGCTTTTTGGCGGAATTTTCCTTTCGATCTTTTTCAAGTGGTTCATTCCAAACACGTTGGCATTCTCTTTGCAGGGAGCTTCAAGGTCAGTTTCCGGTCTGCGTTCCATTCTCCCGCCAAGCTTTAAACACATTCGATGCGCAAGCCCGAAAGAACGAGGGTGTCGGCCGAGGTGGAAATCAAGGTTCAAATGGTCAAGGCGGCAATCAGGGCGGAAATCGTGGGATGGATATGGGAAGAGGCGGAAATGACGGGATGAATCGCAATCAGATGAATCAGAATAATCCCATGAATCCGATGAACGCCAATCGACCAAGAATGCCACCTCGATTCCCCGGGATGATGCCGGGAGGTATGCCACGTTTCCCGATGGGAATGGGAATGCCAGGATTGGCTGGAATGAGACCGTTTCCGGGAAGGATGCCGGGAATGCCGATGGTGAGACAAAGTCATGAAAACGGCGGTCAGAATATTTCTGCAAATAATTCGCACCTACTAACTAGTACATCGATATGCTTCGAAAGATGCAGATTGCGCAAGATATCTCTTTGTACTTTAAAATAATATTGTTTATGTCGTATAGGTAATGATCACATAAACTGAATAATTCGAGATTGATGGCTGAAAACTTCCGTGAAATTTCTGGGTTTTTTTTTGTTCAGACTTTGTTAAAATTTTGAATGAAAAAGCCGTTCAACCGGAAATGGTGAAATGTTTCTAGAAAATCTACCGAAATCAATTCAGGTTTTTTGGAGTTTTTCTTGATAATCGATTTTTTGAGACCTTGATGTATTTTCCAGTTCTAAAATTTGATTGTTCTGTAAATCAGAAAACCGGGATCACCATATCACTTCGGTTTGCAGGTCGCCCAAAAACAATTCAAATATTCTCGAATATGATGAATTCAAATGCTGCATTTGTAGATTGGTTCCCTCTCTTCTTATTGATTTGCATATTATTCTTTAGCTTATTTGTTGTTTTTCCATTTCCAGGATCCGCGTATGATGGGGATGCAGTGGGATCCTACAGGTGAGTTCGGATTGCTTTTCTCCAAAAGAAAACAATTTTGAATTTTCGCTTTTTTTTGTTCAGCTGCTGCTGCAGCGGCATTCGGAATTCCACATGGATTAGCCAGAATGCAAATGGGTGGACTTGCGCCGGCGCCTCATGTTAACCCTGCGTTTTTCGGACAACTTGGTGGCATGGGAGGACAACAAGAGTAGGTAGAAGCTTAAATGAGTTTTTCACATATTTGTACGAATATTGTCACAGGTCGATGGCGGATATTGCCAACGCTCTGGTTCCCGGAAGTGAAGACTATGAAGGAGTTGTTACACAGATGAAACAGATTGCCGGAAATGCACTTTCCAGAGCTGCAGCGGAATGTAAAACAGGTACGATGTTTTTGTTATTTGGAGGATTTGGGCTGATTCAGATAATCTGGAAAAATCTCGCGGGAACTTAGTTCAAGTTTTCGGATTTCTGCTTGCTTTCGTTTGACTTTTGTCCCCAACATTACTTCTGTTGACATAAGTTTTGTTTCGGTTTTGCAATGAATTTGTTTAAAAATTTTCAGATGCACCGGAAGCGTTGAAGAAATTGTCTGCCGCGTTGGCGATTATTGAATCATCCAAGGTGGCGGAAGATGAACGTGTTCAGCGATCAATCAAGTCACTCCAAGAAGCCATGGAAGATCTCGGTGCATCCAAACCGGCAGAAACGTAAGTCATGCTTTCTTTCCCAAATAACGTTGGAACATTTACTTTTGGAAAGCACCGGAAGTGTGTGCATTTTCGATTACCGTTGTCCCGGATTGGCATGAAGTTTGTGACTAATTTTCAGACGGAACGGCCATTCTCGATCAAGAGAACGTTCACGAGATCGCGAAGGTCGTCCTCGGGAAGCCGAAAGGAGTCGTCACCGTGATTCGGATCGCGATCGGTGAGTTTGCCGTCAAATTTTGGCGAACAACGAATGATTATTTTTTGAAGATGAAGTTCGCAAAATTTCGTCCAAAATCATGTGATTTTTTCAGTTTACGAAATTTCCTGAAAGCTTGTTGGCTTAATTTTTTGAAATTTGTTTTTGATTTCAGAGAATCACGTCGTCGTCGAACTCGGAGCCGGTCAAAGAGTCGAGAGCGCCGTCGTTCTTCAGAACGCGACCGTGAACGACGCGCGGAACGGGATCGACGTGATCGAGATCGTCGTGATTCCGATCGCGAAAGAACGGACCGAGATCGCCGTCGCTGAAAAATGCGGCCAGTTTTTTTATCCTTCCGGAATTCCCTACTCGGATTCGGAATCGCGATTACTTGATCCGGCTATTCACAGTATCATATTCATATTCATCTGTTGTTTTTTTCACGATTTCCGTCGAATTATCTTCATCCCGTTTTTGCAATTACGTCATGTCGTTTTTGTTATACGCTCTGTATTTCCGGCTGTTGCACGTTTTTGATTAAAATCTACCTTTTTTCCCATGTATTTCACACCCGGAAGTGCAAGTTATTTTGTTTGTTTCCAAATACTGACTTAAAAAATGAAATTTTCTTGACTCATGAATTGTATGGCTTGGCATTTTTTAAAAGAGAAATACCAGCGTTGATGTTTTTTTCAGAATTGCAGCAAAACAATGTTTTCCCTTTTCAACTGTTTTTGTGCTGTATTTTTCGAAATTAGCAGAACTGGCTTTTATCAGTTCTGGGCAAACATGGAGTTGTGATATAATTTTTAAAATCTATCAATATTTTATAAAAAATTGTATAATAATATAAATTGTATTCTATGTTGAAATATTTGAAACAGAATTTTTTCCCATTCCAGATTACGTTGTTTTATTTGTTCAGTGATGCAGTGTTGGTGGTTATTTTCAGGAAATTACCCCGGTGACGTTGTTTTGCACTTCCGTTGCGTAATATGTTGAAATGCAAAATGGTTTCACGATAACATTGTCCCAGTGTGTATTGTTGGGAAAATAGTACCAGGTTGTACTTGAAGAAACTGGTGATTGCGTTTATCTTGCTTGCGGCGAAGAATGAAAACAGATTATTCATTGTTTGCCGAAAACGGTCTCACGATAATTCCTTGTGTAAGCAAATATTCCGAGTAGCCCTCGCCGGCTTTTCACAACCGATGTGACGACTTTAACGGTAGTGGCGTATAATATTGTACAAACTCAGCAGGTTCCATCGAACGAGGCGATCCTCACTTGGTTCTGTCATCTGATTTTCAAATCAAAATTGAACGAGTCTTCTGGAAGGAATATTTTACACCTCCAAGAATTTTGCTGAATCTGGTGGAGAATGGGAGCCCAATCCAAACAGGTGAGCAGAGCACTGAAACTTTTTTTAAAAGGTCATACATTCTGGTTCTCGCTAAAGCAGCGTGCGATACCGTAGTTGATGACTGTAAATTGGAACCTAGTTTCTGGGGGAATGCTTGTTTTTTAAATGCAACAAAACCCAGTTTCGTATGTTCTCAAAGTTTTAACAATTGGAGCTTCCTGAGGGGCTAACTCTGGGCGTTAAAAATCACCGAAGATTCTGAACGTCTGAAAATTCTTCTCGAACAAAGGTAGTCTCTCGCAGGAAATCACGGGAATTCAGAAACGAACAGAATTTGGTCTGCTGAATCGTTTTTTTTGTTAGCGACATTTTCGGGACAAGGCATTTGATACAGCAAACTCGTAGGTCACACGACGTTGCGGTGTAAAAAGAAACAGAGTTCTTCCGGTGCATTCTTTTCACGCGATGGCTAATGAGCTCAACACATCGCCATTAAACTCCAGTGGCTACCTTCTCACCTACAGCGTTTTTGGGCAGTTGTAATTCACAATAATGGGCAGTTAATCGCAAGACAGACGTAGACGTGGAGTACTCTAGACCTCATGTTTCAATTCATCTGTCAACCCGAAGAAGTACGCATCTCTCCCTCAGGCCAAATCTCTCTTCGATTCATCAAATTCAAAACAATCTTAGCTTGTTTGCAGACAAGATCGAATCCAAATTGCTTTGATCACAGAAAATGCAATAAAGAGTGCCTCATGGAAATCCATGAACCCCTAGTGACAATGTTCCCAAAACCACAATTCCCAGATTGTTTTGAACTCGAACCAGTCGCTGAAGTGAGGGCAAAGCTATTTGAACTCTGGCAGTGTTGTACTTTCTAAACTGCGTGACGAAAAGGGGCATGGACCCTAGCAGGAGGCCTCAATGAAAAGTTCAATCAAAACCAAGGGAGGGTGTGGACACCACGCTGAATTCTGATACGTGGTCAGCGTCGGTGTGGCATAAATCTCAGTTGATGACGTCAAGCTGCTGTCAAAATCAACACAGAATCAGACAGCGCATCTCTCAGAAATCAAGGCCATCGTCTTCTTTCGTTTGCCGTTTTGCGCATTCCTTCTCACGCCACACACAAGTCAGCTTCTTTTCCTTTCCTGCCTTCTTCCAGCGCAAATAAGCGCAAGACGTGCCAAGATTTATCTTGATCCGAAATTATCTTGATCGTTGCAAAAAAGGCGATTCGATTCCGTTCCGTTCCATCCAAACCTGCCCCGTTTGTGTTTGCATAGACGACTTCTACCTGTCAACTCGTGCATCCTGGGAAATCGCACTTACTCACTTCCTGACACCACCTCCCTTCCCAATCAGCCCAGAATTCAAATTTCCCAGATCGCTAGTGTTCGATTGAGTGGTCCAATGCGTTGAAACTTGTTTCCTGGACGCTGAATTTGGGAAATGGCATTGCAGGTATGGGTAACTTCCCGATCCCAACTGTTGCGCATCTCCTTGGAACTCTTCTTCTGGAAACTGGGTTTTGAACTGGATTTTGAATTCTGATAACATGTTTTTGCAGGGTTTGACCGGTCCGTTGGTGTTTGCGATTCTGTCAGCTGCGTTTGGATCGTCTTTTCTGTTTGGATACAACATCGGAGTTATTAATGCTCCTCAAACGGTAAGTGTGCTTTGGATGTCGTTTTGACCTGGAATTGCTGTGGAATGGCTTATCTTATCGGAATTTATCGGGTTATTGTTGTGGAATCGAATTGGAATTGCTGAAGTGGTGTAATGTTGACTTTTGTGGTCGACTTCCGTTTTGCTACTTGGGTTTTATGAATTTATTTGTTTGAGAAGAACGGAAGGTGTCTGGGTATGAGGTTATGCAACGCGTTGATAAAATTTTGAAAGATGGACAGATTTATTGCTGATTTTATGGCGAATGTCAGGTAGACCAATATTTGACTTGGAAAGTCTGATTGATTTCAGGAATCGTTTTATTCCAACTTGGAATTTTCAAGTGAATCAGATTTTATGATGAATTACTGGAATTTCAAACAATAGCCAGTCAAGTTTTAAAAAATCAACAATGGGAAATTGCAAGTCTGAGATTTTATCTGGAGCGGAATTTCAGAAAGACTAGAACACTGATAAATCAAATTAAAATAATTCTAAATATTGACGAACTTGATAAAATATTGAAATTTTTGTTGACGATAAAATTGTATATGACTTTTTTTTGTTTTTTGTTGAAATATTCCGTGATGCTTACGAACATCGAAAGTGATTTTCGCGCTGATATCTTTCGATTTTATTTTAATAATATAAATTTGACTGTCTTTGAATTTTCTGAATTATCACTTCGATAATTTTTTGAGATTGTAAAAAAACATTGGGAGTTGTCCTGCGAAGGAATAATCAGATTCCAGCGCCTTTCATTTTTTGATGGGTTTTTCGAATGGGTTTCTCTTATCTGCGTTTTTTATTTTCTAAATATTTCTGTTCGCTGTTCATTTCTGTTTGTCGACTCGTTGGTGTTTTCTGAACCAGAATTTCAGTTTTCTGTTTGTTCAGGTTGTGGCGAAATGGATCAGGAGAGTCAAGTGCGACCGGTTGGCCGGAAGTGGAGACAATGCCACATTGGAGCTATGGTGTAAGCCACTACATGGTCTGGAAGAGGAAAAGATGTTCGAAAATAACAGCAGCCTCAATATGATCTGGTCCATCATTGCATCCATCTTTTGTCTCGGTGGATTGATTGGTGCTATGTCAACTGGCTTTTTCGTCACAAGATTCGGCAGGTAATACAACCATTTTTTCGGCCAACCGGAAATCGATCTCCGGTTATCCTGAAATTGGTTAACCGATTTTAACGTTGTTTCTGTTCGATCTGAACGTTAATAATAATTTTCCTATTCATCTTCACCATATTTGGATTATAAGTAACAGAACTAAAGTTATAACACGAAAAGCAAAGTCAATTGTTTTCCTGGTTTTCGATTCGTTGGGATTTCGAATAATTTTTTTAGTCATTGGGATTCGTCTCCTGTTTTTTCTGTATTTTGGAATGTTTTTTTGTGATTAAATCAGATAAAAGTGTATTAATTTTATAAAGACGGCTGTTTTGTGGAAAATAAAATATCCGAGCGATGTTTTGAATGAAAATCAACGGGAGATGTGATTGAATGGTATTTTGTTTACCCGGGATTTGTTTTGTCAGCTTGTTTCTTTTCTTTTTTAGGAAAGGAACATTGTTGATGAACAACTTGTCCGGGATCCTCGGCGCTGCTCTGATTGCTTTTCCGTATTCAGCCTCGGCTTACGAAATGTTGATTGCTGGTCGATTTGTCATGGGATTGAATGCCGGTGAGTTCAAAAAGAAATGAACATCCCCCAATGTAAATTTTGATCGTTGTAAATTTACCGAATGTATGAGATTCCGGAAGTTGAATTGTTTTGAATGGATTTCAGTTTTTGAGTTCGTAACATCTTTCGACGAACTTGAAGGCTGAGCGACCATTGTCATTTATCTAGAGGCTGCTGACATGGTTTTTTTTCATAATTTGACAGAAATAATTCAAATTACTAGGAATAATTAATAATTTAATAATTAATCAGCAATAATTTAAATGCGAGCTGAGAAAAACCGTGGAGATATTTTTTGATATCTTGTTTGAAGAAACTCGAGTTTTTCATGAGTTGAACGGTTTAAGAGATCACAAAAATATTGTTTCTAATAAATATTTTTAACAAGACATGATTTTTCGGTTTGCATTTTTTTCGATAATAACTGATTACCAGTTATTGGTACTCAGAATTTTGATTTAATTCTGTTTTTAAGGTTTGAACGCCGGTGTTCCGCCGATGTATTTCACCGAGATCTCTCCATCATCACTTCGCGGCGCCATCGGAAGTGTCCACCAGCTCTTCATCACCATCGCCATTTGGGCTTCCCAGATTCTCGGTCTTCCATACATTTTGGGTAATGAATGGGGATGGCCATGGTTGTTTGGATTATCCGTCATTCCCTGCGTCGTTCAACTGGCGACTCTTCCATTTTGCCCAGAAAGTCCAAAATACACATATTTGGGGAAAAACGACGAGAAGAACGCTCAAAAAGGTAAGTTGGGACGCTTTGACTGATTTCTGTTGCAAGTTTAACGGGGAAATCCAAAAAATAATTCTCGATTTTTGAAATTGAAGTTGGAATTGGGATGTCGCTGTTTTCTGTCAAAAAGTTTCAAAAAACCGTTGTCATTTGAAGCTGTTGGACTACAATAAGCCACAAGTAGTTTCTTTTTGTTTTCACGGGTTTTTCACATCCTTTCATGTGTTTAAAATGATTAATTCGGTGAATTTTCTTGTTCGATAACAGAAAGAATATTTCTTCAACTATGTCAACCAGTCCAACTTAGCAACTGCACTGTCGGAACGTGAGTTTTTACTGTGTTTATATTTTTTCCTGGTTGACTTCGTCAGAACAGGCTGGAAGCGTAAATTGTACGAAAAGTGTAGAAAACAGGTTGAGTAGGAGTTCGAAAGCTATTTGACTTTCAATCCGGCAGTCTATGGAGCTGCATATGTAACTATAATAAAATGTCAAGAAATTAATTCAGATCTATTTTGGACGAGTTTGAGTTTTCCCGTTGACCGGAGTTTTTCAGTTTTTTCAAAGGTCGTGTGATGCCGATACTTCATACCCGGTTTTCTCGCTTATATTTCGTTCTTATTTTTGCAGCTTTGGTTCGACTCCGAAAGACGGCGAATGTCGGTGACGAAATGGATGAGATGCGAGTGGAGCATGAGAAGATGAAGAACGAACCAACAGTCTCAGTCCGAGATCTATTCACATCACCCTTCCTCCGAAAGGTCACCATTATCTCCTGCATGCTGATGGTCATGCAACAGCTCTCTGGGATCAATGCTGTAACTTTTCAATTCCATTCCAAAATCTTAATCCAACCGGAAGTTGAACATGTGTTGCTTTCCCTAGGTTATGTTCTACTCGACAAAAATCTTTCGAGACGCTGGGTTGTCAGCAGAAGCCGCTCTGTACGCAACTATCGGCATGGGAGGAGTCAACGTTCTCATGACCTTTGTTTCCGTCGTGTTGGTTGAAAAGGCTGGCCGGAAGACGCTTCTGTTGATTGGGTTCGCCGGAATGATGGTCGTCACGGTTCTGCTCACAGTCTTCATGATCACTTTTGTAAGCGCTTGTCATGTTCTCAGAAGCCACTCAGTGATTGATATTGATTGGTTTGTTGGTTTACAGAACAGCGGGAAACCCGATCCAAACGCCATCCCTGTTGTCCTTGATTACGTGAATCCACAAGGATGGGCTGCCTATGCTAGTTTGACTTGCGTTATTCTGTTTGTGATATTCTTCGCCACTGGACCAGGTTAGTTATTCTTCACTAGGATTGTTCTTGAGCTTCTCTGTAATGTTGAGGATGTTTCGTTTTAGGTTCGATCCCTTGGTTCTTGGTCTCCGAGTTGTTCACGCAGGGACCCCGTGCTGCGGCAACTACGATCGCAGTTGCGGTGAACTGGTTGTGCAATTTGATAGTCGCGCTTTGTTTCCCGTTGATTGAGGTGAGTTCTGTGAAAGGTCACGGTTTGATTATGGTTGATGTTAATTTTTCCAGGCTGTAATCAAAGAGTACACTTTCATCATATTCTCCGTTCTCCTCCTTCTCTTCGTCGTCTATACCTATTTCAAAGTTCCTGAGACCAAGGGCAAGAGTTTGGAGCAAATCCAGGCTGAGCTCCGTCAGAATTTGTAGACACTCACTTTCGGTTCACTGTCCGCTCATCGTCTCTTCCCCCCAGAGTTCATTTCTTCTGTAACATTTATTCATTTGGTTTGTTGCTTGGTTGTTTTTCTTGGATGGATACGGTGTTCGGTGTTCTCGATTTCCTTTTGATTAATGCTCCCTTTTGTTTAAAGAGACTTGCAGTGTGTTACTATGTGTTGTCTCTATCTGGTTCATTGACAAAATCCCACGATTTCTGGTTCAGATCTGAGTTTTTTTCCAGTTCTAAAGGTATTTTCGGAGTCCACAGTTTAAAGTGAGATCGGACGATCAGTTGTTCCGAATGCGAGGGCTTTAGATTTCCGTACATTTGGTCAAACACTCGATAATTCTGGTGAAAACGTTTCTCGCAGGAGTGCCCTCAACAACGTTAGTGTGGCTCAGAGTCGAGTTTTGAGTTTCGAGTCAAAACTTTTAGTTCGAGTTTTCGACTAAAATCTAGAATCGAGTAAGTTCCAAAACTAAAACTCCACGGTCGAGCAAGTTCAAAAACTCAGACTAAACTGTGGAGTTGGGCAAACTCGAGTTTTTGAGTTCGCGAGATTCAGTTAAATATGCGATTACAACTTTTTCGCGAAAACCTCATCATCTGTCATCAAGAAGCACTTTGATTCGAGAGCATGGTGTTACAAGAATAGCCATTATTATGTCACGTGAGACACTAATTCATGGGTTTCAGGAATTCCAGGTAAAACGTTGGTTTATTTTGAATTAAAAACATAAATTTGAAAGCGGTGAACTGAGTTTGCTCTTCGAACTAAACTCGAACTCCAAAACTGAGTTAGTCGACCGACTCCGACTCACAAAACAAGTTCATTCAACAACTCGAACTCCCGAAAAAAGTTAGTTCGGAGTCGAGTGTCTGAGAGTTTGCTCGAGTTCGAGTCACACTAAACAACGGTAATGCGAAGTAGCGAAAACGAACTCACACGGCCCCGATGCAGCTCACAAGCCCATTGGTCAGCATTTGTCCATAGTTGACCATCATCGAGGGCTGTAGGCTCGGTAAGACTGGAGCCCAAGAAAATCTGATTTTTTTAGCTGTAGGCTGCGTTGCGTTAGCCCCTCTCTGGCTACTTCGCATTCTGGGTGACTGATGGTCGTACAACAAGTATGGAACGTTTGGAACCAGACTTGCCCGAAGCTCAAAACCCCGAAACCCGAACCGAAGTGAACCGAAATCTCAAAATATTCCCGAAGATTCCCGAACCGAAGCGACCTAATATTTCCTGAAACCCGAAATTTCGCGAACCGAATCCCGAGGAAGTCATTTTTCAAACAAGTGAAAAAAGTTCATTTATTATGATATCCCACCAAAATCGCTTCATCAATATTCAAATGTGAAATCTCAATTGTTTTCAGACTGCAATCACACTTGATGCCGTTTGATGAAGGGATCAGTTATCTTTTTTCCCGCAACCACTGCAAAAATGTAACTGAACTTCGGGAAAATATTCCCGAATATTGAAAA
>JAQIWT010001310.1:0-11390 GCA_034696485.1 Isohypsibius dastychi | reverse complement strand
GATGATGCTGCTATCCAAATGGCGATGTGCTCACGAGACGGGAAGTGTCGTGCTGTTTGCGGTGCTGATCAGATGGACGATCTCCATCAACTCATATTCCGGTAAGTTAAATTGAAGCCCGACAGACCGTCAGAAATTGGAGGGAAGTTTATCTAGGAAGAATGTTTTCTAGGAAAAGGAAAATCGCCGATGTACGGGGATTTCGAAGCTCAAAGACATTGGATGGAAATTACCTGGAATCTTCCCGTGAAAGATTGGTTTGTCTTTAATTTAGCCAGCGATTTTTTTCTGCCTTTTCTGAAACTCTCTGTCTGAGTAGGTATTACAACACTACCGAAAACGACCTGAATTATTGGGGTCTGGACTATCCACCGCTGACGGCATATCATAGCTGGATTTGTGGATCGATGTAGATTTTTCATGAAATTCTCACAAGTTTTGCTGGTTGAGCAATGTGTTTTTTATTTCAGTGCACATCGTATAAATCCTGAATGGGTTGCATTGAATGAATCCCGGGGATTTGAATCGAAAGCACACAAAGTGTTCATGAGAGCAACTGGTTAAATTCCCATTTCCGGTCCGAATGAAATTGCTTCAGTTTTGACTTCTGCTTTCAGTAATTCTCGTGGATTTGTTGCTTTACATTCCTGCAATATGCGCGGTTATTTATCAGCGTCGAACTGCGAGTGGAGGTTTTCCGTACGTCATGAAGATCTGCTCGGAGATCTTTGTTGCTCTTTTGTCACCGGGATTAATTCTGATTGACCACGGACATTTCCAGTAAATTTAGATCTTTCTTCCCAACCATCTAATATAATTATTCTAAACCGTTTTTCACAGGTATAATTGCATCAGCCTGGGTTTGACCGCTTGGGCAATTTACGCTATCAATCAGAAAGATCATATTTTCGGCGCTGTTCTTTTCTCATTGGCGCTGAATTACAAGCAGATGTCCCTCTATCTGGCTCTTCCGTTTTTCTTTTACCTGCTTGGGATTTGTTGGCAAGCGAAGATTCGTGAAGGGTATTTAACTCTGTCTGATTTTGCGAAAGTTATTGTCGGAAGCGATTATTACAGTACTGCGGACATTATTGCTGGACTTATTCTGGAAAATCATTGAACTAATTCATTTTTGGAAAAACATGATAATATCTTGTTTAATTCACAAGTCTGACCGCGTTTTCTCGTTTCAGACTGATGACACTTGTCGGACTTGCTGTGGCAGTTCTGACGACGTTTGCCGTTTGTTGGTTCCCGTTTGTGTGGAATCTCGGAGATATGACGCAGGTTCTGCATCGATTATTCCCATTTGCAAGAGGAATTTTCGAAGACAAAGTCGCGAATATCTGGTGTGCATTGAATGTTGTGCTAAAGCTCAAAACATGGAACATTTCTCGTCTTGCAACTACGAGGTACCGATATTTCGTTAACTGCGAAATCATGTGCAAAATACATGTACCAAAAAATCCAAAAAATTTGTGCAGTACATAATTTGTTCGACCTTGAAAAAGAAATTGATTAAACATGCACATTGTTTCCGTTTTTTTGTTACCCATAAGATATTTGTTTATAATAAAATTTGCTGTTTCAGTGCAGTTGTCACTTTCTTGGTCTGTTCATTATCATGCATTGACATATTCCGACGGCCAAATGATCAACGCTTCAAGTATGCTTTGGTGAGTTCTCTTCTTGGAGTCTTCTTTCTTCCAGCCCCAAATCAGTAAAATAATTACGCCGCCTTTCAGCTGAACTGTGGATTAGCCTTCTTCTTATTTTCCTTCCAAGTGCACGAAAAAAGTATTCTACTCGCTGCCCTGTAAGTTGCCCTGTATCTCTTTCTAAGAATTCTTTTCAAATTTCCGCCCGGAAAAGAACCTCGAGACCATTAACACCCGAATTCTGTTTTTTTAGACCTGCTACTTTGCTTCTGCCAGACAATGCCCTTGCATGCACATGGTTCCTCTCAGCATCTGCCTTCAGCATGTTTCCTCTACTCCTGAAAGATGGCCTAGCATTACCAACCTACGCTCTTGTTGGTTTATTCATAATTTCCAGCATGGCATTCTTGGACTGGAAAGGTCACGTTCCTGACCAACCGGAAGTAGATGAATCTGATGAGTTTGCATTTGATCTAGCAATATCTATGGTTAGTATTTTGTTGTCCTGGATCAATAATATGAATTGAAGTTTTGTTTTGGTAGATGGTACTTTCATTAGCCGGCTTCGTGGGGCTTTGCTTGGCATGTCAATTTGCACCCGTTGTCTCGACTCGACTTCCGGATCTCTGGCCACTCCTGCTCAGCGTTTATTCCTGCGGGCATTTTATTATTTTTTTAATTTATTTTCATGTTAAACAGTTCGGGGCGGAAGCTGTACTTTTCAAACCCAAAGCGAAAAATATAAAAGCTGATTAACTCGCGGTATTAACTATTAATTATATCAAATTTTTCTGGGAATCCTTTTGATGCAAAGAATATTTCGAATGAAAATATGATCAGAGCATATTTAAAATGGTTAGTTGGATTTTTTATTGTTGATGCTCCGGAACAATCTGAGAACTTCTTCCTGAAACTTTTCGAAATGGAGATTGCCTTTCTCGTCGAAATATTCCGCAACCGACTTGGCGACATCTTGATTCTTCGTCTGAACTCCGTCAGCATCTCGTTTGAGTGTGAGAGTGTATATATCATCGTACCTAAAAAGAAAATAATACCATTGTGCCTGTGCGAAACGAAAACTCGGTGGAAAATGTCAGAATCCGATACAATAAAATCAATGAACCGGAAGTAAGTCTAGCAAACTCAATTCAACCAAAAACCACCAAAAAATTAAACCAGGTCAGTTAAACCAACAAAGCAAAAACAGAAAAATATTATTCAACACCGAAATAGAATTATCTGAGGACAATCTAACTCTTCAGAAATCCAGACGGCAAATCTTACTTTTTCAATGTCGAAGTTGCCTTCCAGGTGTTCTTCCCATCTCGGAATACAAGAAACACTCCACGTTCAACCCACCACAGATACAACGTTAATAACCCAACGGAGATGAAGTAGGAAACCGAACAGATGGCCAGAACCCATTTCGATGCAGGAAATGGAAAAAGATAATCGTATGCCAGCGCGACCAGCGAAAACAGAACAGAGACCGTGCTGATGGCCAATCTTCCATCCATAATCTTGAAATCTTCCTGGAATGACTGGGTTTTTGTGAAAACCTGCGAAACGACAAAAGCTCGAAATTTTTCTCTCCCCAAATCAATGAATTTCTAACTTTTCGAACAGCATCATCCAGGGCATTTTTCACCGCATTTCCATCCCATTTGTCGACTTTCACGGGTTTGTCTTCCTAAACGGCAGAAAACCAGATTTTGTGAAGTAGTATGATTTCAGCCATAACAATCAAGCCACGTCAGAAAACGATATACTGAATGAATAGAGCATATGCACCATACCTGTGCGGAAACAGCAGCAGCTTGGTTTTCGGGCATTTTGATGATTAGGTTTCACGGACACAATAGCCACGATTAAATGCCGAGCGGATGAGGGGACGTTCTAGCCAGCTTGAACTAAATTCAAGGACGAAACAGGATTCAAGATTTCATTTGAACTTCCACGAAAATTTGGCAGCACCACGTTCACCCAACCCCCCCCCCCCTTCCCCCAGGATACCCTTACCCACAGACATGACGTGACGTGACGTGACCTTTCGTTGGTCAACGGCCTAACGTTTCGGCACCGTTGAAAAGAAGGAGATGTATACAAATACCTGTACATGGTATTAGTTTCATCGCAACATTATCATAAATATTGGTCCACATGTTGTAATGTAATGTCGCAAAAATTTCCAAACTTCTTCGACTGTGAAACCATGGCCGTCTAGGATCACCAGCGATCAATGAGGATAGAAACAACGCCGCAAAAAAAACAACAAAAAACAACCCGAAACGTCATTTGTCGTGACAAAACTGTTAGACAGTACCGAGTATAAAATCACATCTTAAATCTTTTCATATCAGTTAACAATCGCTTTGCAAGATTTGCGACATCCAGGGCTTATTTTTTAGACTTCAACGACTGGGTACTCGTCAGAGATTCTGCTGCTTTCTTCAACTTTTCCCCTGACTTCGAAGCACGCCGCAACGTTGATTCCATTCGCATTACACTCCGCCGACGAAAATTCCCCAGTTTCTCCAAGAGACCTCCGCCTTTCCGGTCTTTTTTCTTTTTATCTTTCTTATCCTTTGATCCAAAAAAACCCTCCTTTCCTTCCGAATCATTCCCTATGCTCCGATCGTATTCCAGCTCGACCACTATATCCCGGATTCCTCTTTTCTCAAGGATACTTCGAGCTCCCATGACGACCCGCTCTTCTTCACCCTGATTGCGCGGATTTGTGATTCCCATCACGACCGTAGAAATTAAACGCCGCCGAAAAAGTGTCCAGACGCGAAGACCCTTAATTTCTTCTGTCGTCGGAAGCTCGGTCAGCTGGAAAAAAACATCCCGGATAGATTAGATTTAGTTACCAAAGCAAAAACAGATTTATGAATAAAAACGATCAAACGGTTTGAATTATTCATGGAACCGAACACCCACAAATCCTTACACGTATCATTACGCACAGACGATGTAAGTAGTTTAAAAAATGATTTGAAATTAACAATGTAAAAAAATCAAAGTAATATTTGATTTCACTCCATAGTAAATAAGTACTCACTTCTGTTTTGATGAGCTGCATTGCTTTGTCCATGTCCCGTGGAACACGGAGCATAAGTACATCCGTGCTTTCACGCAATAATGGAACAACTCTGAAAAAAAACCATCGTGAGTGCAGGAAAAACATATCAAGGAGGATTCTTCTTGGAGAGGAAAATTATTTTGATGTCATGTTCGTCTTATAGAATTATAGGTATGGTAGGTTTTATAAGATTGTTAGATTAAACTATAGCATCAGAATATTTAGGATAAAAATGCCATCATTTATTCGGTAAATTATTACCCAAAATCACAAAATATTACCCGAGCATGAGTAACAATGCCGTGAAGAAAGTACATGCCGGATCGATCCAGGGAGTTCCCGTTTGCTCGACGAGGTATGCCGAGCCTAGTGCGACAACCGAACCCAGGGCGTCGGCAACAACATGGAGCAGCATTCCTACCAAAAACGCAAATATATAACGAAGACTTGATTATCTCAAGGAAAACGCAAAACCGAGCAAGAACAAAAACATAAGTCAAAAAGGTCAACAGGAACATTCATTTCTGCAACCTGAGACCCTTTGAATAATCACGTAGATTTCGCTAAGAAAATCTTTTTTCAGGAAAGTAATTTTATAAAAAAATGTTCTCGTCAAAAACCCGACGATTCTGCTTGACTGAGGTTTTGGAAATGGTTGACTAACGCAGAGAGATACATTCGAAATACGGAGCAGAGCCTCACCGAAAAATATCCTCGATTCATCATCCTGAGCAGCGTCAGACTTTTTATCGGCCGAAAGTTGTCCTCTTGATTTCATCTTCTTTGTCGCAAAACGCCCATCTGAAGAAAAACCATTCAGTTACACAGTTCGTCAAAACTGACCAAATCAACTTCTGCTAAATACATACTGAGGATTATTATTATTATCCCCAAAATATTCACACCCAGTCCGGCACCGGCGATCTGTATCAACATCTCATCGACTTTTGGAGCAGTTTTCACTAGCATCCTCTAAATACACTAAATTCACTAGGATGTCAAGCAAACATTCTCAGCAAACAGACACGTACCTGAGAAGCTTCACCACAAAGCATGGCTATTAAAAAGATCAAAAAGCAGGAGCTAGCGAATGCAGCCACTGGTTCGGCTCGTCCGTACCTGTACAAAAAATCATAAAGAACCCAAAACATAAAAAAACTCACTGAAGGAAACGTTGAATATTTGCAATTTATTATTACAATAAATAACGCAAGAATTAAAATAATGGCGCACAGCACGTTAAATAACTTGAATATTCCGACAATATAGATTCATAGCCAGAAAAGTCTCAAAATATTCTTCACTAACCCGTAAGTATATTTCAAGCTCGTACTTGGATTCCCTCGAATGATGGACTGCGCGATCAAGCCAATATACACCGCAATGCAATCGAAGAACATATGAAGAGAATCCGAGACTAAACTTAGGCTGAACGCCAATAAATCAGTGATCGAAAAGATAGATCAGACTAAACGTAACTTACTTATTCGAGAGCGCTCCATATCCGAGTTCCACCGACGCACACCCAAAATTTAATACAACATAAAACAAGATCGACAATGAACCTGGACTGGAAAACATGGTTCGTAAAAGTCCAGGTTCCCGGGGTATGCGAGCTGGACGAGAAAGAGTCAAGGTCGACGATCCCTCCATTGCTCCCGGAAATCCAGTCCGTTCAGGAAAATTTAGTATTCGTTCTGAGTAGGCCGCGGTCCATTTTTTAAAACAATAAAACAGAAACAAATGATTACATAAAACGCTGGGCGAAACTCTCAACTCTTCATCAGTGAGAAAGTATCCCTAGTAACAACATCGATTTGGACACCATCACTGGTTCGCCATCTTTTTATTTTATTTTCTTTGAATAATTTATACGATGACAAAGTCTTCAGAAATCCAAAATGTGATGTAAAAAAACTCCTTTCAAGCTAGTATAAAATTTAATCAAAAACTCCAATCCAACGGGATCCCAGAGACAATTAGAAAGAACAGCACTTACACCAGCGGCATTTGCAAGCTTCGATTACAGTTCTCACATGTTGGGATATTCCAGCTGTATATACATCTCTCGTATTCCGGCAGCTTGGAATATATTCTTCGTGGCGGAAAGAATGTAACGCGGATCCGTGACATGTGCGGCGACTTCCAGTTTCAAGTTGCCAACATATTGATTGCTGCAGAGGGTCCAGAAATGTGGCTCTTGAACAGATAGAACTCCCGGCAAACCAGCAGTCTAAAACCAAGAAAATATCGCAATTCAATCATTTCTGATTTATTTTATCTCTTCATTTGTAATTAAATCAGGTTGAAATTATTAATGATTTATCATATCAAACTACTATTATAAAATCGAAAAAGATTCAATTTTCAAAAATCACGCAGCTACTACCGGAAACACGTAAGTAAGAAATTACTCTCGGTGCTGATCATTAAAAAAACTATATCTTGCAACTCAAAAAAAATTGAGTGGATTTACCCGTTGTAAACATCCGGGCAGAAGGTGTTCCAGTGATTTTGGGGTTCTCTGCATCAATACGCAAATAGAATCCCGAAGCAACGGTATGACACTGCAAGTACGAATCAATTTTAAGCTACAATCACCATTTAAAAAAAGGTTTGACTCACCTCAAGAAAATAAGAGCGGCGATGCACATGGAGCAGATAGGATCAGCGATCATCCAACCGAAAACTTTGATCAAGATGGATGAAATGATCACACCGACAGATCCCAACGCATCAGCGAGAACGTGAAGGAAAACACCTAAATCAAGTGCAGAGAGTTAATTCCAAATCTTCATTTCCGGTTGCAAAAATCACTTCAAAACTGCTCGGATAAAATCAGACTCATTTTCTAATAAAACCGTCTTTAAACCGAAAACGCATCGTTAAATTGATATCCACACAAAAAAATCATGCTGTAACAAGTGGCACAATATCTACGAAGAAGAGAAATTACAGTAAAACCAAACAACCACCAACCTTGCATAATCTGACTACGAGCTCCTGGTGGACTCTGATTGTCCTGATAAGCTGGAGCATGGCTATGACTATGATCATGATCATGTCCACTACATCCTCCAGGACCATGATTATGGCCGCTATGATCATGACCAGCATGACCTTGATCAAACAAATATCCAGGAGAAGATCCATTTAGCTGCGATTTAGACTGAGGTTGTGGCGCATGGCTATGCGAATGATCGTGAGAATGTCCTGTAAAATCACGAAGAAAACCGTGCGTTAAAACCTGGTTAGTCTGGAGGAAAAAATGTAGTTACCGCCATGAGTGCAAGGTTCAGAGGGATCATGGCCATGATTGAAAACGAAAATGCCCACAAGGTTTACAATGAAACCGGCGACGGCGACAATTAGAAGTCGTTCATGGTGGATATCGGGAGTTTCGATGAATCTCTGTTGAAAAGCACGATGGTCAGCTTCAAGCCGGAGCAAGTAGAATATCAGTCAAACCTCGATAGCTTCGTTGAAAATGAAGAATGCGATAAACATAAGGAATAAACCATTCACGAATCCAGCCAAAGTTTCCGCCCTCACATATCTGAAAGAAGAAAACTAATTTAAACCGGCATAAATTCGAGTTTTTTCCGAATCACACAGTTCCGGTTCACAGAACCCGAGTGTTCAAAATTCAAATTCTGATCAGAATTTTGTGTTGAAAATTCAGCTTCCATCACGATGATACGGCACAATGGGTGGTTCATCCAAGCACTCAAGTCCGACTTACCCATAAGAAAATTTCTGATTGGGACGCCATTTCGTGATCACAGATGCAACTAAACCCGCTAGAAGCGCCGTGCAATCGAAAAACATATGGAATGAATCCGAGATCAACCCCAAACTAAAATACACATCGATCGTTCACACAAGCTGGAAGTCAAAAAACGCAAAATATCCGGAAAAACTAACCTGTTTGACCATATTCCGTAGAACAGCTCAACAAAAGCGAACGACAAGTTCAAACAAAGAAACATGAAGATATTCCGCGAGCCCGCATCAGAAAGGATGAGTCTGGAGTAAAACATTCAAGTAACCTAGACATATTCAAATTGGTGAAAACGGCAAACCTGATGTAACTGGTGAGCTTCTCGAAAATCCGTTTTTTGATGCTAGGTGAATAATATGCCTCACTTTGTCGAGATGGAAGAAAACTCTGAGAAGATGAGGAATCATGGAAGCTGATCACGGCCTCCGAGCCTCGCATTTTTCAGCTTCTTGAAAAAATTAGGGCTACAAAATCAGAAAGAGTCAATGGGTCTAGTCGAACTGCATAGATCAACGGCACACACGTTTTTCCTCAGAAAAATGTAGGTCAAAAAACTTACCTTTTCAAGTACGAGGATGTGCTTCCTGAATGTCGGACGAACCTCTCGCCACCATCCGTTTCAAGTCCGATTTTATACCATGCTTGCCTGATGTATCTTGCCGCAAGAGATTACGGAAGAAGATGACGAACTTCACAAAATGCGACAAAATTCAAGTTTTGATAGTGGCATTCATCTGATTCTGAAAGATACGTGGAGCAGGCGGAGCCTGTCAGAAACGTCATGAACCCCCCAATCAGATTGATGGCGCATGGAAATGGCAAAGCCACACTGGGTGGGTGGCTTACATCTTACGATCGATGCTTGGTGCGCCAAAGCGAACCGGAGTTGGCAAAAACAGATTATATTTGAGATCAAAATTCTTTAGTCGTTTGCAATCCTGTTCTCCCATACAAAAGAATTATGCTTTCCAAGGATCGAATGTGAACTAGTGTTGTTTTGAGCTGTACCGTATATGGTGCGCTCATTCTCTCGTAAATCTTTGGAGCTTCAGCTTCGTGTTATTCGTGATGAAAATGTCCATAATCTGGAATTTGACTCTGCGGATCTGAATCGTTTTCTGCCCCGGTCCAGCCATGGCAAAATTGAGTGGAGTGGAAATTATAATAATAATTGGCGTGGGTTTCGCTGTATTTGTCATCTTGTTCATTGTCGCGCATCGCCAGATCGCTCGCTTCAAAGTGCGGGATCTGCTTTCCCGACCTCTCCTAAAACAATCCCAGTTTGGAGCTTCCCCCTCCTTTACGGCTCACATCCAGCGAAATATCGCAGAAATGTTCGATGTGGATGTCCAGCCACAAATGTGGGACGACCAATGGACAAAGTACCGACTTTAGAAACTCCGATTTTTGTTCGAATTTTCAACCATTTTTATTTCAGATATTTTCGAAATCAATCGGTTCCCAACTACATTCACCGAGCAAAAGCGTTGGATTTTGCTGTTTTACTCAAGCTTGAATTACTGAAATTCGGGCCACAGTTCGACTGGGCAGCGTTCGAGGATCTTGGGGAATATTTCGATCGTTGGAAAGGAGAGTTTCCGGTTGATAGAGTTCCGGTCCAGTTTATCACTGAATTCGTCCGGCTCTACCGCCTGGCGCGATTCGGTGAGGCTCCATTTGGAGAAAAGGAATACGAAAGAATGGCCAAATTGACGATGGACATGCTGAAAACTCTGGAAAGCATTAGAAATGTCAGACCTAAAGTCGAAAGCCAGATTAGTTTTCCGGTTGATTTTGAACGGAAAGATTCTGTTAAAGCAAAGGATTCCAAAGACAAAACTGCAACAAAAAAGAAATTTCCAAAAGGCTATGAATTGTTAGATAGCGATGGGAGTACGGCGGGATCTGTTTTGGGCTCGAAACCGCTTGCGAAATTGAGAAGAGCTGGTCAACGGAAACCGAAGACTCTGAAGAGCGATGCCGCTGCGTGGGATGAGCAAGTTCCGCTGCATGTATTCCATGATAATCCGTTGATAACCTTCGACTCGGCGCCTTCCACCTCCAGATCTCACGATAAAATGGTATGATTGTTTGTGTTCCTTTTTGAAAAAGTCCGTCAAGCACAGTTGTCAGTACTGTAATTGTATTTTGTTTTTGGTTTTTATCTGTGATATTGTTATTCAAACTTAACATTCTGTTAAACGCAGAGAGCGTCCATTGCTAAAATGAAACTGGCTCGTGAATAGTTTGCGTTTAGGGCCCCGGATTTTCGAATAAGTTTTCTGTTATTTTACGTGGTATTATTTTGAATTTTCAAGACAGGATAGTTGTTCATTTTGAGCGCATCGAGAACCAACGGGTAATCAATCGCCCGGCTCATGAGGCTCGTCAGTTTCAAAGACTGAGTTTTATGTGAAATAGTTCTGCCGTTGTGATCCTCGAACGTTATCAAATTTATTACATATATTTCTCTTAGTTGTTTGGAAAAATTGTATTTTGATTCTTCTGGAATAACATACTTTACATGGATGTTGAGTTTTTCGCCGTTTTCGGAGTTCCATGTTTTTTGCTCATGAGCCCCACTGCGGAAGGTTGGCGCTTGCATAATAGGGAGGAACATTTCGGAAAAATTGGAAGGTCAATTCGGTGATTGTTCCGGAATTTTCCAAATGCGGTTCGTTTTGTAAAATGCAGACATTGTGGCTGTCTAGCGGAGCCACTATGGTGGCAGGGTTCCACCTCCGTGAGATTTAACATGATACCGGTCTTTTCGCGGCTATTGTCATTATCCTTTGTGTTTGCTCATTTGGTGGTTGAACATTTATTCGGTTGCCGGTTTGGGATGACACAAGTAAATGATGATGTTACT
>JAQIWT010001309.1:0-11395 GCA_034696485.1 Isohypsibius dastychi | reverse complement strand
TCAACGCATCCCGTCTTGAAGACCATCGTAGCGCATAGCAAGAAGTTGTTTCCGTTGATGGCAAAGAGAGGAAGTGGCGTCATTGCTTATACGAACATCTTTGAGACTCTGCGTTCGGTGGGGAATGTAGATGATGAGAGTGAACTACCTCCTATCTCACTTTCTTCAGCTAAACCACTTCGCTATAAGGAGTGATTTGTCTTTTGTATTTTCGGATTTAGTAGGAGCTGGTCAGCGCCAGTTGGCGGGTGTTTTGTTTTATATGATAGCCTCTTTGATGGTGTTGTGGTTTAAACTCTCGATGACTCAATTCTTCTATCCCCAGATTCATATGTCCTAACAAAATCTGTCGCTCTCTCACGGAAAAAAGAGTTTGTGCTAGTCAGTCCGTCGATCGATTCTGATTCAGCTCTTATTTTGGCTTGTACCTTGGGGTACTCGATAGTGCAGTTGAGCTAATCGGTACTACTCTATATGCACCAGGCCGAAAATAACGTTTTCAGAATTGACAGTTGATGGTAATGGACAGTACAGTAATGGCGTGGTCATTTGACATCTCTTTGTGAGCTGAGTTGATTCATGTAAGCTCGTCGTAGTAGATTGAAAGGATCGGTAAGGTCGGTCTGCATAACCAAGCTTGAGGAAATGCGGTTTTTGGCCATCATTTGCTCAACGTATATCTTCCCAGCTTCAGAAGTCTGCTGCTCCCATGTCTATAAATAGCAAAAAATGTGAAGGTCAAATCGAACCATCTCAATTAAGGTCACAAACCTTATCTTGGACCTCATCAAGGCTGGACCTTGTTACGCCTTCCAACTCGGCGAGCTCTTCTGATGAGAGTGACTTGTTATTAAGTCGAATAAGAAAATGCGAAAATGATATCAAGGCAGAAACTGTGCTGCGAAGAAAGGTGAGTTGCGTTTGAAGAATGGAGCATTGGTCGATAATTTCGAAAATCTGAATGTGTTGTTTTATTATCAATACACATGAGTCAAATAAACCCTGACCTTTTGTTGAGTCGTATCTAAAAGTTCTTCCAGTTTAGCGACAATGTCAGCATCCCGATCTTTAAGCCTTGCCAGGAATCGTTTTTCAACAACGAATAGCTGCTGAGTCCACAAGTCCAAGTCAGCTATCAACGCCTTGTAGGACTTTTCCATCTGGAACGGTTCTCGATAAGACAAGCGTAAAAAAAGTGCGATGCTTTCTTCTTCCTACCTCGGATTTTCGTACAAGTAGAGATTGTAATTCAGATATGGGTAATGTAGTTGTGCATATGATGGAATCATCAGGATGAACGAGAGATATCCGACGCTCAATTTCTCTACATACAACATGAACCAATCCCGGCTCGTCACTCTGCACCCTGACCTTTGCTGTAACCTCCAATAGCATCACAGTAAAAGAGATCTGTAACCCAGTTAAGTACCTTGGTCTTTTTTGGAAATAAGGATTGTCGCATAGCCAGTTCCATAGAAATCAATGGTTAGACCATTCTCTTCGTTGTCCCCCAATAACATATCTAGGTTACAATGAAGCTAGCCAATTAGTATGGAACTGAACAAACTCATGCTCGCCTGGGAATATCTCAAGGAATCGCAACGGTGTCGGCGTAATCTCAAAGTCGAACTTCAGAACTCCTCGTTTGGTCAGCGGGGCACTTTGAGCAACTAATGCGAATGGAATAGTGAAGCTCTCCTCCTGGATATGATAACACTCTAGAAAACGACTACATGGCATTATTTAGATCAAAATCGCAGCTGTGAGATACTGACGTTTTGAATCCATGAAACGAACATGCACCGTTCCAGTCAGTGATGTCACGATTGATTTCAGAGTATTCAGTAAGGAAAAGTCAAACGTGGCCGCTTTTTCTGCAAACAAGAAAATCGCACACCTCACCAAAAACAAACGTTCTGATGGATTAACCTAGAACTGCCAGAGCTGGTTGGTTTGGCTTGACCACGAAAGGCTCTTGAACGTGGAAATCAAGTTGCAGATAATGAACCGGCTCTCCAACAGTCTCAATGATGACACGACTCTGTGACATTGGAATGCTTCGTGAATCCCCACTAGCACCATCGAATGTCAAGCGAATCTCGTTGAATTCTTCAATGGTCACACTCAAGAAAGGAGCTTCTGGTTGTTGTAGCTCGGTAGTGTCTCCTTCATCATGACCTTTGATCATCTCCGCTAATCTTACTGTTTCCTCTTTGATTTCATCCGAAGTAAAGTTGCGTGTCGAAGCTGTATGCTGTGATTCATACATGTCGGGATTCGTCCCAAGGAACCAGCCAGTGACATGACCATCCTCTGACAATGTCACTATAACTCCTTCCATCTCGCTGAAAAGGATGCATGTACTGCAGTGCGATTGAAATGAATACATCACTGATACCCAATCTTTGCAATTTGAGCGGAGACGACGACGTAAGGAAACTGGGTTGTCCAGATGGGGATCATATTCTGATAGACGAACAAAGTCCGATTCGTGCTCGTAACCAACATGTTCAACGAACCTTCTATACCAACAAAATTTGCATTTATCAAGAACAACACTCAGAATGCTGTTAACAAACCAGAAGGGAAAAGGAATAAGCTGTTCATTGGTGTATCTATTCGCCGTATACTCCTCATGACGCCATTTTGTTCCAGACAATAAATATTGCGTTCTCCTTTAAATAACAACTTTATGCTGAAAATCTTAAAAGAAGTGCTAAGCTAAATTCACCTAGAAGAACTACAGGAGCTTTAGGAAGTTGGCCTCCATGATCAATATCAAGAATGGGTTCGCCGCAATTATAGCTCCATAATTGTCTGAACTTGATCTCTTGTCCCGGTTTGGTTGATGCTAATCCAGCAGCTGCTGCTAGCTCGCTATATCTACATGGTGGAAGAAACCGATCAGTACATGTTGCCATCAATGACATGACTTACGAGTAACAATCTGCAGTCCAGCATGAACTCCCAACAACAAAGGCATCTTTACTTGGCAGATAACATATTGGGCCAGGTAGGAGGAAATTGTCCAAGACTGGTGTTTCGATCACGGTTTCATTATCGATCAAGTTCAGCTTGCCATCCAACGTACTCACACAGATCATCTGACGACCTTTAATATAAAATTTGATGATACTCCGAGATTGTAGATTCAGTGAAATCTTACTCTACCTCGTATCCCACCGAATGACCCACTGACCATAGCGAAAGCGGACGCTTTGAGATTATAACTTCGAAGCAACGATAGACCATCGCTGGCGTTTTCGGTGCTACTTGAAGTATAGTAGTAGATGGAGAGTGATGCAGGATGGAGAACTGCTATTTGGAATGAATTATCCGCAGTTGATGTCGAGGCTCTGTCAACAACACAACGGATATTTATTAACGGATACATAAGCTTCGGTCTTCCAACTTAAAAGAAAATGTGAGCAGACTAACAGGAGGAAATTTCCGGCCAATAGATGGAGAACTGGTTGAGGCAAAGTTCGCTCGAACAAAATCTGCTCATCGGAGAATAAGGCTTGCTTAGGTAGGAATGCGCGAAGTAAACCCGACCATGTTCCATAGATGATGACACTGGAGCCTGAAATATGAAAATGGAGTTAAAACGCTTCACATGTCTTTTGCGATATCTTGCCTGTATCTGTCAGTTTGTGAACGCATAGACATCCGCGTGAGCATATCGTCTCAGAAGATGATGATTCCTGGGAAGATAGACTTGCAACGCGAGTGGGCTCCCAGAACTCTTTAGCCTTCCACACTGACATTCCTCATTCAAAAGCGACTACCGTAACAAAAATGGCAGAAACTGAAAATGTTGGAGGATGAAACTGCTGGCAGGGATTACTCAATGCATCTTCCCGTAAACGGATCGAATCAACCACAACATCATTCGAATTCGCGACTGCAGTAAGGGGATAGGTAAAGTGGTGTAGAACGAGGCAGGTAATCATATAGCAGAGCAGAGCGGTCGATAATTGAACTGCATCAAAACACCTGACCTCATCCTTCCCTATAACGTGATATGTTTCTGTTACACATCATGAACAAGCCGTACCGACAACATAATCCGACGTATGTGCCTGTGCAGATGTGTCTTCAAAAAGTCAACGAGATATTTTATGGACCAATCCGCATAGTTGTACAATGAAACCACAAAGTTTGAATCTGAAAATTCAAACTCAGTCAAAATGATATCTCTGGTTGTTGTCGTATTCAGCCCTTTTGCGTTTTGCAAATCGATTGTTTACAGAGTACATATTGCATTCTGATTCTTACTTCAATCTGAAAACTATTCGGCAGATGTGTACAAACCATTTTTCCCCTAACGTTTAATAGCGGCGAACGACGGCGATTTATGCTTTAATAATGCTTCAGTATGTAAAAAGGCGCTGGAACCAAATCTCGTCCTTCCGGCTTCCAGTTGAAAGTAATCAACAACCTTTGCTTTCTTCACCTATGGAATTTCGTCGCTACAGCTCAGTTAATCCAAAGCAAAATAAAAAGTAACGTGAATTTACCTGAACCGGAATGAACTCATTTAGTATGCCTCCTAATGCGGTCTCTTCTTCTCACAAGCTGGCTCTTTCACGCTTTCTTCTCTCTTGATTCAGTTTCTCAATCAATTAAAAATCAAAGTGTAAGACTGGCGCGATACGTGCTTCCCAGTTCATTTTCGTTCATTAAAATCTCCATCGTTGTTGCTTTCCGTTTTTATCGATGAGGATGATCCACGTTTATCATTTTTGATTCACGACTCCCCAACATCCCGGAATCCATTCCGAATCGGAACCGATTGATCGTAAACCGCTTCTTTCCATCGATAATCATCTCCTTTGGGGCTTTGACACGCTTTATGAATTATGATTGATTATTAGCAGGACCTGGTGAGTTGGAAGCCAGTTTTGAGAAAACATGTGACCTTTCTTCCAGAAAGTTGGTCAAAACCGCATTTTCCTAAACTGACCAAAGTCATCCAAAAAAACGTCAACAACTTCTAAATTACGTTTTTATTTTGTTCTTGTTTTTTTTTGAATTTCCGTCTGTTTTGCTCTAGTCTTCGCGGATTCGGATGATGAAGAGTCGCCCATATCTTCCTCGAAAATTCCTCAGACGGCGGGAATCGACCTGAATGCTTATTACGCATATCACCAGCAGAAACAACAACAGGAACAGCCTAGTTATGATTATGAAGCGACAAATTCGCGGTTGACGATTGCAGAGGAAGGTGGTGTGGATAGTGCGAGGGGATGCGGAAGCTCAAAACAGATGCTCTTCAGTCCTGCACTGCAATATCCAACTGATTTTCAAGCACAGCAAATGGATGCTTCTTCATCGGTAAGAATTCTCGGCGAAGGATTGCATAGAGTGCTCGAGTTGGCTGGGGAAAACTATTGTCGTTCAGTCAATCTGGAATAGTAATAGCTGTGATGAACGATGTGATGAACGATGTGATGAACGATTTTTTCTCAATGCCCACCTGTGGTGGGCGTATGATCCCACCCCCAAACCTTGAGAGAGAAAAAACACTAAAAATTGAAGAAATTTAAAAAAAAATTAATTTAGAATTTTGTTAAAAAAACTTCGTTCTCGATCATGATGTCGCTTCCGGTCGTGACGTAATAATGGGCTTTCACGTCATCAATTCTAATATGTCTGTAAGGTTGACCCGGACTCTCAATAAGTCGGTCTGTTGACCCCGTAAACAAAGGAAAAGATATTGGAAAAGGGTTTTATAAGTTTTGCAAATGGGTCGGAATGGAATTCAGTGATTGTAGGTCTCCCCCCCCCCTGGGGACGGGACTAAAAGAGAAGACTTTAGAGGTCACTTCAATATAAAATTTTGTGGCGTTGTGCTTTCAGCTGCCGCTAGCAGAGTTGCCACCAATCACCCTTCCAGTTAATCAGTTTAAACTGTCAGATCATCCCTTTTAAGTTGGTGAGATCTAGAGTTTTAAATCATTATACGTGTAGCAGCTGCAATGTGATTCTGAAGCCGCCGTTCTGATCCGAATAACCATAACGATCAGTAAGCGATGCAGTAGCCAGTACTTGCCTGTAGGCGATGGCGATCCTGTAAATTTGCCTAATTAATGCCTAATCTTTCTCGCAGGTGCTGCAGAGGCTACCGAATGCTCTTGAAAGGCAAGTATGCCATGAGATTCTGTCTCGTGAACTGACTGCCAATGAGTCTCTCCTTTCGAAGTACTTCATTAAGTGGTCATCGAACAAGCGATATTTCCGGGTTCGGTACTTGGAATAAGGACAGCAGCATTTGGACGAAATTGCAGACTCAATGGTGATCCTGACACGTGGAAAACTGGAAGTCTTGGACAAGAGCGTAGTTATTGGTTTTATAGGTACAATATCTAGAGAATCGTTCGAATAGTCAAACCCGGGTTTCGTTTTTAGGATGCCACGAGAACAAAGATATTCGCAGTATGTTAGAAAAGCCGCGGGGTTTGAAACACAAGTACAGTAGTTCGGAGTCGGAGTTGATGACTTGCGGGAAATGCTTTTCTTGAACGGTTTAGAAGGTTTGCTCGGTCTATTCGTTCTCTTGATTATGGCCAAGTTCCGAACAAAAAATTGCTGAAGGAGGTGTTGAATCTCCGGTCCCGCTTCGCTTCCGGATGATGCGTTTCGTTTTGTCCAGCAAACGCTCCGAGAAACCAGCTTCGTTGAAAAAGAAACGACCCATCGAATCTCTTGTCAGATTAGTTATCATTATCAACTTCCGGTGGAAGCGAATTTGAAAACGCCGTGGTTGATCAGGTCAACAGAACACGAGACTAAGACTTTTTATATTTCTTGATCTAAAATTTAAGGTTCTAAATCTTCTGATTTTCTTGCTTGATATTTCATGCGTTGAAAAATGGTTGAATTCTTTCTTTGGGAAACAACGAGAACAACAGCGGCATGATCAACAAGAAACATTAAAAAAGCAAGAAACTCAGGGGTTCACATTTTTGTGTCAGGAAATCCGATGGTTGAAAACGGGGAACAACTGTTGACTTTCTGAACACCCTGTACAATTTCTCCTTCACTCCATTGTTCCCGACCATCATGATAGTAAACCTTGGTTTGAAACAACTTGTTCTCCACATCAACGGCCTCGGTTTCAAATAAAATCAACTTGGCTTTGTAGAGAGTGAAGTCCCAACTCGTTTCCCGCTCAGCTTCGGCATCCTTTCTGCTGTCACTCAATCCAAACATCCCGGCTCTTTCGGAGACGCAGTTGCGGACTGGTCCGGGAATAGTGCTCCATGAATCGTTTTTCACATCATACACGTCGAAAAAGTTATGCGTTGACCTTTTTGCCTCAGGCTCTGAAAAGATCAGTATTCAAGTGATCAAGCATCAAGTTGAATCAACAGGTTCACCTGCAAAAATCAGCAGACCTCCGGGGGTCACGCATGGTCTCATGTGGGACAAAGTTTCGTCTGCATCATTGTCGTGGCTGCCATCAAGGTAACGAGAGTGGGGCGCCGGTGCTAGCTCAATCCATTCAGATTTACCTCGAGTCCATCGAAATGTTCGCCGATGTCGTAGTGGATCGTTTGTCACGAGGTGGGAGCAATGGAAAATGAAAACATGGTCGCCATAGGCTAGCTCGATGGGAAATCCCCGAGTAACGCCACAGGGCATGGGAACAAATGATTGCTCAATATATGGTCCAAATGAGATGTCTCGAGATTCAACTGACAAACGGAATGTATAACCAGGGCAACCCCGCACAGCGTAGTAGAAATTTTCTGATGTTCGGGATCCTACAAGAAATTGTTATGAATTATTCGCATGGGCAAAAGAAAGCAGAAAACTGACCCAAGGCAGGAAAATGATACGTATCGCTGACGTAGGTATTCACTGGAATTTCATACTCATGAACGGGATGCCACATCCACTCTTCTTCTTTCATCAAAAAGTAGTAAGACCCATATACAGGCCATTGGCGAATGCGATTCCCATCTCTAGCGAGTGAGGCATGTAAAATTAATTTGCCATCCGTCGTGTTGACCGCTGTCCCGGATCCGGAACGGACAAAGTCGCTCCTCATGGGGATCTGTTTCGGCTGACGAGGGTCCACGTCCGCCATAACGAGGGGTGGGAGTTGACGGGTGATTTTGGTTAATGGGTTGAATGAGAATCGCCCGTTGATGGCCAGCTCGAATTTCTGATAATCTGAAATATTAACTTATAGAAAGCATTGAACAACAAAGAAAAATGAGAAATTAAATTGAAAGAGTGACCTTTATCGCGCAGACGATACTTTGGATGTGAATACGTGAAGGATCGATAAGGTGAACGGACAAGTTCTTCAGCTTCTTCCATGATAGATCCAAAACGAGTAGTTAAGATGTCATGTCGTGATGAGGACAGGGAAGGCCTAATTTTCTCCAATGAAGTCAACTGAAACGCTCAGATTCAACGACCTTTTGAACGGTCCATCGTAACTTTGCAGCTCACCTCCATTAGAGGAAACCGAATGAATTCAATGAGATTCAACAAAGAAGAATATCTAGATTCTTCTGAATGTAGAAACCATTTCCAAACTGCGTCCCAGACATTTTCCTCGCGTTGAATAATTAAAGCGTCAGAAGAGATCAATTCAGCCAACTACAGTACAATGTGGGTATAAAAAGACAAACATGCATGGCATATATCTAATCAAACCATTTCGGACGAAATGTTGACCAGCGCGTCACTTTGAAAAAATTCATCCGCGTTCTCGAGGATAGCTTGAGTGATTCTTCCAGCTAGCAGTAAAAGATTGTTCTCCCCGGCAAATGAGTGGAGCATTAAGTAATCGGCACCATGGAAGTTCTTGATAATGAAGTCACTACAACATGCTTCTAGATCTGGCAGTGTTAAATAGTGAGCGGCCACAATGGCATTGAGGATGTTATCGACTGTCAGATTGGTGTTCTTCACGGTGATAAACTCAACAACCCTGCGCAGGAAACAGTGTTTAAACGAATCCAGTATGGAACAAATATACGAACTCACAGACGAACGATATCCGTTGAAATGTTTTGCAGGCAGAATTCAGCTTTTGAAGTTTCCAGCGGTGAACTGAAGAATTTCCGAAAGAACACGCTTGCATCCATCAATTGATTTCGATGACAAATGGCGGCAGCTGACCGATCAGTTCCATATAAAGAAATGATTTCGTTTGGTTCGCCGAGCGATGAAAGTTCCGCTGCGATACTCGGGTCACCTATTAGCTGCGATTCCATGGTTTATATGCAATGCGAGTCAAAAATCTTCGGTGCAAAGCTTAAATGTTTAACAAAATAACCAAAAGTTTGGAACATTGGATTGTTAATTAGAAGGAGTGCGATGAATATGCATCGGTTACTTTCGAATTCTGATCTCTGAAAGAGAAAGTGAACCGATAATCTGAAGGAAACTCCCTTAACCTAATTCTATCGTTCTCTGTATTCCGAAGCAATATCACCAGATAGAGAGGCGATGCAGCAGAAAAGCGACCAGCCAAAGTAAAAAGCCACTTTTACTGGAGAAAGATAGAATCGCTGGAGGCAGTGCTGCCCTTTCCTTTCCGTTCTGTGAGAATGAGTGCTGTGCTGTGTTGCTGTATTATAATGTTTCTTCCGAATCTTTCAGTAACGAAGCCATGAACAAAGCCACCGTTGTGAAGAATCGAAAGTAGTCCCACTCTGCTCAGGTAGTCCTGCTCGCTGCTCACTCACTCGGCCTGGCGGGGGTGGACTGAACAACAACAAAAGCTCAATCCTCAGATGTTCAATTTCGGCCAAGATTTCGTGTTGCTTTTTGTTTCTCTCCAAGTTGCAAACAAATCTCGAATTATTATAAAAAAAGAGAAACCTACAACAACAGCTGCGTAAAATCCGGTGGGACACTAACAAAAAAAATAATTACGGGAAGCTCTAAATACCTGGACCAGTCCCGCGGTTGCGTCCCCGAAGGAGCCGGGATTTCGGGTTGAATGGATTCAAGAACGCCGAAGCTGATCAGGAAACGAACTGGCTCTTCACTCTCTACAATGCAAAGTTGATATTATTCGAAATTGAGGTTGTTGAAGAGGAGGAGTTGTTTCAAACAAAAGTGTACTGTCACGACGGCCGGGATCAGTGGAGCGACGGAGAAAAAGTCGAAGGTGTTCAGAGAGCCAATACTTCGACGGCTTAATTTCTCGAAGCATTCTTTGAAAAAGTTCTGATCTGCATTTTTCATTTTGTGTTTGAGATTTTGCGCTTTTGTTTAGCTCTCTGTATTTCCTACTTTGTAAAATGGGAGATTCCGAATGGGAGTCAAGGCTGTAGAGATACTGTAGAGATAAGGCTGTAGAGATATTTCTACAGCCTTGATGGGAGTTCTCTAACGATTTATAAGCTGTATATGTGTTTATTAATTGGATTTTGAACAGTACGAAAATTGTTCGTTCTCAGTAAAGTTGTTGAGGTTCCGAAAGTTTTGGGAAGTGTTCTATTCCATCAGCGACCATTTGTTGTTAACTAATCTAATATGTTATTTCGTCGGAAATGATCAACCTTGAAACGAAGAAGATAAGAGGAGGAAAATGATGAAGAACGGACCAACCATTTGCGAGTTGTCTACAAAACCCTCAAAACAACCAGATCATCATATTCATAAGTAACGACGACCTCATACAGACTCTCGGCAATGTGAGAGGGAGGGAGCCTCCAGTGAAGGCCATCCACCAGAGCGACTACTATACCACGGTTACAACAACCGCTGCACCTTGGTCTAATGCTCTTGGATTGACCATTGGTAAGCACCGAAATTGCACCCACATAAATTGTGTTTTGAAATGTACCATAATATTATTTGTGTCAGTTAGTGAATTAGTTACTGTGAATACACACAATCCAAACTATCATTAAACTGTTTTCTATATAACGTCAAAATACGACGCTGGGAATCGGCGCCATTATTGTCAACTTGATTTCCGTGGTTTAATAACGATTACAGGTCAGAACTCCGAAATTTACGGAAATATACGATAATACACACTGCACAGGACAGAAGAGTTCCGAATTCAAAGCATGAAGTGGAGAAAGATTGAGACTGATACAAAATTCTAGCATCTCAAGCCGATGCACCGAGAAAGCAAGGAATAAGATTAGGGTATAAGACAGAGCTATTCAGGTAGAGAACAATTGAATGGGGTCATCTCCTATTTGATCAAGGAAACGAGCAGAGAGAAAGAACATTCTTGCTCTCTTTTTGTTGGATAGGCTTGACCAATCATGACCTCAAACCAAATTGAATATATAATATTGGCCTCACTCCAGCAGCAGGCACTGTATCCACTGAAATCAAACCTGTTATCACAGATCGTAAAAGTGGACGTGGCCTATCTTTTGTTTTACTGATTGAGTACAGAAACAAC
>JAQIWT010001308.1:0-11396 GCA_034696485.1 Isohypsibius dastychi | reverse complement strand
AGGTCTTACAATGAGAATTTCTCCTCCCATGTGGGATTGAGATTGACTTTGACAGTTTTGGTTTTCTGCTTGGTTTTTCCATCGGGATCAGGAATGAGCTTCAGTTTGACGTAGGGGTCCGATGCTCCATTCGGGTCCATGGGGATCAAATTTCGCGCTTCATGCACTGCAAGACAAGACATATTGAGCTGGGGAATTTGATAGAAATCTCACAAATAACATTCGAGATTATACCCCACGTTTTTAACGGGTCACCGACCGGAAATTATCCCTCTGTATTCCATTATTTTTTGGGGCTTTAAAAAGACAGAAGATAAGATTTCCCTTCGTTTGAAACTAAGTCGATGAAATTAAATAATAAAACAAAAAGACTTCCGGCTTAGAAAAATCCCATCATTTTTTGTAACGATCTTCAGTTATTCCACGTCAACAAATTCCGCAATCCCATAAATGTAAGCGTTTCTGTCAAATCAGACCAGCTCAAAAAATCCGAGTAATGGAGATGCCTTTTTCCGCTCAAATGATTCGGATAGAGTTCATAAAAGAGAACAGCTCATTTTTGTTTTCCTGTTTTTTCCCTGCTCTGTCACAACGTTTACAGAGACGCATTTTGCAACTCATATCGCAACGGGAAGCGATGCGTGAAAAAGTGCATTTCCTCCTTCAAACGCGCGAATAACGACCATTATCTCTACGAATGGCAAAAGCGATTCCGCACGTCAAATGCCCAGTTTCCGCCATCCGTCATAAAAAATTCTGACAACAACTACCGGAAGTCTGATTTTCCGACTCGAAAACAAAACATAAAAAAATGTTCCAATACTGTGAAATATTTTGCTCACCGGTGACCCAGAGAAACGAGTTCTCGTCGTACGTAATTGTCAGACGTATCCTGCCTCGTCGTTCCGTGTAATCACATCCGCACAGATCAGGCACATTCTGGACGCACTTTTTGTGACTGTTCATATCACATGCTGTAAAAATAAGATATCGTTTTACATCATGGTTGTCATAAATAGTTTTCCGTCTGGTATGGTACAACACCCACGAAAAACAACAACAAATAGCCACCAAACGCTACAATATATTTCTATCATCACCACAGAACTTTGAAAGGAAAGAAAATGATAAATCAACAAAAAACTTTTATATACATAAATTCAGTTATTAAAAATCCGTTCAAATAACCAAACATGACAAAAACGGTTTGATATAAATGTCCTAAAAAAATTGAATTCAATTCTCGTAATAAAAAACGAGTCTTATGTTTTAAATTTTAAATATAAGATTTGTTGTTTTTTGGATCTACAATACAACTACTGCTGAAAATATCCTGAAATTTTTTCCAGTCACATTCTACGTTAACAGTACTGTTTCAACAACAACCACGCCGCTGAATTAATTCAGCCGGACATTTTTCATGCCTGAAATATCGACAATAATGCTGGTTCAAGTGGTGTACCATGGTTCCATTATTCCAACCACCACATCTGAGCACCATTCAGAAAAAACACCTGATTCATGCCGACAAAAAATGTGAGTGTCAAAAAATTCAACGTTCTCAAGTTCCGGTTCACTATCATTTCCTGTTGAAATTTCCAGCTTCAAAAACCTGAACTCGTTGGTCGAATATTTTCAACAATATTTCACCCTGTCAAGATCGTCAAAAAAGTAAGTATCGAACAATCAAAACCCGAGGCACTCAGAAAAACGAGCACTGTTCAAGGGCGCTATTAAAAAACAGCTGCTGTTAATTGCTTCCCATTATCCGGTGGAGCAGGCCCGATCTTCTTCCATTGCACTCAATGGGTCACTCAAGGCTTCGATAAATGTTCAGTTTCTTGCTCTTTGCTTCTCTTTGCTTCAGCCAAGTACCCCATTAATCGGAAAAGAAAACATCTCTTCGTATTCTGGTCACGAAAAGACTATGAAATTTCAGCTCAGAAAAAAACCGGATTCCATTTCAATGGAGTCACAGCAGTTGTTTCTAAATTCAGTTGAGAATAAAAATACAACACTGAATTCTTTCCCACTGTCTCCATACTAATGCAGACCGTGCTTCCGGGAAGTCAAGAAAAGCGTGAACATGTATCAAAAGAGTTCATTTCTCTAGCGAGATGAATTTGAATTATTCCAGTGAATAAATGCGAGTAACAATTCCCGGTTGGCGAGTCTTGTTGTCAAGCTAATCAACATACATTTTCCACGAGAATCCCGAGGGTCAACTCGCCTGTCCTAATATCCCACAGAGATGTCTTTTACGCGACAAGTTACCTTCAGCTTCACACTCAAATCAATAAGGAATTTCCATCTGTTTAATTCTTAATTTTTTAATCATTCCATTAATGAAATTCATGCCACTTTCGCGGAAATGTTTTCTTTTATTATTAATCGATAAACCAAGAGCTTTTTGACGTCAGAAATTTTCAGTTCTTCCCTGTTATAAATGCAAAAAATTTTGCAAAAAATCAAATTGAATGAAGTTTAGAAAGCATTTCTTAAACCACAGATGAACAATGACGATCAGAAAATCTGACTTGAGTGGAAAGGGAAATCTGGCGCTTACCTTCACATTTCATTCCTTGATGGATCAATCCATAGAGTAATGAGCCGCAATGATCGCAGAATGCCGGACTTGAGTAGGTATGGACCCGAAACTTGTGTTTTGCGCGAGGATACTGTAAGAAATGAAATATGATCACAAAGGTACATCACATGTAAAAACTGGCAAATTATTCTTGTTTCAAATACAATTCAAAAAATTAACGATCTATTAGCTATTTGATCGAAAAAACCGTCTGACTTTTCAACATTATCAAATAATTCAAAAATCCTGAAAAATATATCTGAAATGATATGAAATTGAAAGTCTCATTTCTGCGAGTGATCTTCTGTTTTTGATGACTGGAATTACGACTTTCCTCAATAACTCAAATAAAGTTCGATTTTTTTTTGCAGCTTAGAAAAATTCACAAACAAGTGTGATATTCTCATTGTTTCTCTACTTTTTTTCTAACGGCTAAAAGAAATGATGGATGATTCTTCGATCGTTTCAGTTTCTGCATTTTTTTGTTCAGAAACTGTCGAGTGGAACGCGTCGCTCTTTTATGTGTCGGAAATACGAGGAGGGGTTGAATTAGTTCGAAGGAAGCGGAAGGAAGGGGAAGAGTCGAGCTGGAGCAAACATTAAGCCGCTGGACAAATAGATCAGTCAAAAAAGAAAGGAAACAGCTGCAGCTAGTTAGGCCGTAAATTACAAAAAATACACAAAATGCAGGAACATGGACTCGATAATGATAGGTTTTCAATGAAAGCTCCTTCCTCTTAGAAATCAATAACCCCGCAAATTTACAGTCACAGTCAGTCATGAATTATATTCCGCTCAAATTAAAAAATATTCTCTCACTATATTAACAATATTTTCTCCGAAATCTTATATCCAAAATAAAATAAAAAACTTAGTGAAAAAAATTAATTATGAAATTGATTCAGCGACGAACAAATTCGAGGATATCAACGGACGTCAGCAACATTTTTTACAAATCAATTTGCGAGTCGGAAAAAAGGGTAACTCGAGACGTTTTTCCCAGCTGAAGTGATCCACTCGAACTCATTCTCCAAAAAAGTGTTCTCCTCCGCAAAGTGCGTGAAAACGAAAAGAATACTTGAAAAGAATTTCATCTGCAAACAAAAAAACTGTCAAAACCATTATAATCGTTCGGGGCGGGAAATGTTATCCCCGGAGCGCATCAGCTTCCTCCTCACATTTTCACATTCTTCCTTCCGCCGGAATATGCAAATAGTTTTAAAGAGCATAAAGCAAGTCAGAGGCGAAAAACACGGATAAAATTTATAGGCACTCATGTTTGCTTTGATAAGGACAGGGAATATTAATATTTGTTTGGCCCTCTTGTCATCACCCACTCTGAAAAGAACCGACAGAAACGAATTGATCGGGATCCACTTCGATTAGCGCGCTCTCTTTGGAGTGTTGGATAGTCGACTATTTCAATCGACACAATTACAAATAATAACACCAGCTCCTCATAAACTACGAAAATCATCAAAACTTCAAATGACAAAAGAGATTCAGTTCATTACAAGATATTCAACAACACTTCGCACAATCAAGTGAAAAATCTTTTTTCAACAGGGGAAAATCAATTTCCGGAACTGTTTCCAGAACCCTAAAAAATTCACCAAGAAAACAAATGGCGTAAATTTGCAAGTTATGAAAAAATCAATTGTTTTCAAAACGAACGTTGATGTGAATGATTAGGTCTAAGAAAGGTACAATTTTGAACAGCTGTCAATCATCAGTTTTAATTCTTCCCAATTTGTTCTGTTGAAAGATCCCACAACGGACTCATAATTGCCAACAAGATCTCAAGCACCATGTTCCATGTCAATCGCCTAAATTTATCCCGGAAAAATGCTAGAAATCTTAAAATCAAACACTGAATTAAAATCTTGAAAATTTTGCGGAGGGAAAAATTAATTTAGTTCAGAATTCTTAAGCGATTAATGAGTACTAATTTTCCGAGCAAATTTCATGTTCGGTTCGGCGAAACAAATTTCTCGACTTGGCGCCCGCATTATTTTTAGCGTTCGGAAATCAATAAAAGAGGCGAAAAGCGCGGGAAGCAGGAGCACAAATTACGGTCAACAGAACACACCATCAATTTATGTAAAACAGAAAACGAAGCAAAGAAACAGATAGGGCAGAAGGCACTTAAAAAATTCCATCAAGCCATTTAAATTTCAATCGCAGAGAGGAATGCATCGAGGCAATGTAGCGAATGTGTTCTAAAGGCTTGTTGGTAATTACTTGCAGCTTCTTCTTTTGCCACTGGATCCCTACAGGCGCTGGAATTTTATGGCTTCCGCACCAAATTCATTTACACACCGGAGAATCAAATCACTGGCTTAGAAAATGAGTCTCTCATTTTAAATTGATTTTGCCTCGGGCAAGATTAGCCAAGCAACAAAGAAACCCAGCAGACAATTCACCGCTTGTCTGGAATTTCTTTTCAAAAACGAGATTTTTTTTCTTCGGGAAAAACGACTTACATCAGAATCGGATCCTTTATCCGCGCCTGGACAAGCAAATGTGACGAACTCATGGCAGCGTTTGTGAACGACGAAACTGCAGACTGCAATAAAAAAAAAGATAATTAAAAATACGGTCAAGAAACCAACGTCGGGAAAAACTCATTAATCAACCAGAAAAATTCCTCCAGGCATTTCTCCCCACAAAATTTATGGCTGTATTTTTTTGACCTCCCTTCACACCGGAAATATTTCAGTTTAGCACTTTTGTGATTTTACTACAAATTGTTTGGAAAAAAACAAACTGAGAATAATTTCGTTCCTGTTTTTTTTCTGTCTTCAAATTAAGTACGAATTGGCAGTTGATGTCGGCATTCAGAAAAGAGCACGAAACAAATAATTAATGGCAGCGAAAGTAGCTCGACGGGAAATTTGATTACATTGCTAGAAATGGTCATTATCTGCTTTGACTGGAATGATAATCGACAACAACTTGGACTTTCTCTCTTTGCGATCGATATTCTCTCGCTTGCCGCAACCCGCTGGAACATAATCTGCAGTCCTCACTTCCTGTGTCCCAAAAGGTCACCTGCTGGTCTCTTGAATGGAAGAAAAAATAAATGATATTTGCGCCGTGGGTGCGATCATTTCTCGAAAGGATCGCCTTCACACCCGGTCGTTATTTTGACAGTTTTACACACAGAACCGCCTTTCATACAGATTAGAATAATATCGAAACGATATAATAAATTCAGCGCTAAAAAATTCAGTTTGTCAATCAACCTTCGATTTCTGATCGATTTCGCTTATATTCCAGCCGGAAGTAGCGTTTACCTTGACACTGAAAACCTTGCTTGCCGAATCCCCTGAAAAGAAAAACAAAATGATGTATCATCATGAAAGGGTCTCTTTCACTGGCAGAAACAGCCAGGTCAACATAAATAAACTTGCCCAACACACAAGCTTGTCGCAATTATTTACTCAAAGGGATTACATGTGGTTTGGAGAGCAAAATTCTTGTAATGACGTCAAAACTGATATAACAGGTGTTAACTTCCGGTCTTAATCTCAGATCAAAATCCAAAGAAGTATGTATCGAGATTATATACACCCGATTCATATTCGAGCATAAATCAGGTTACTTTCTTAAAGCAAGCCACAAAAACTTTTCATCAAAACAGGAAAATCGATAAAACGAAGGCTGATAGTCGAAAGCGACTTTTACGAGAATCGATGTCAAACTGTGTCATCACAAAACTTGAAAGATCCTGAATAAAACAAAAACATCAAATGCACTTCCGGTTTGAACTGTTATTGAAATTTGTCAACAAACAACATTAACGTTAGTTTGAAGACCGAAGGTACGGAATACGTAATATTCTGGCTTTTAAGAATCACCTAAACCTGATTTGAAAATATAATTTTTTGTTTCGAGAAGCCAGAAACAAAACAAAAAAACGAGTTTTTGTTGTTCATCAGCTTACCAAATAAAGTCTTTGCAGTGACTGCAGAAAGTTGGCTGCTTGAAGAATCGTGCAATAAACTTGTGTCCACGGACGATAAAGACGTTTTTCTGGCGAAAAGCTCCACGACGTCCAAGCTGTCCTTCCCGTTCTTCCCTCGGATCGCCATTATGTTTCGAGTCTCTGGCCGAGTTTAGCGACTCGACGGACATGGTTGGACTAATGCGATCAGGAATAAGCTTCAACCCACGCTGAGCAGATTATCGGCGACGCAATCCCTGTAAGCAGATATGGGTGCTATTTCAGCCAGAGCAAGCAACGGAATTTCGGGAATGAAAATGGGAATGACGGGCTATCCCTTTCCTCTCCTCATCAAACTGGATGGATGACCATGGCCGATTGCGTGCTCAACTTGCGCACATGAAAAAGACAATTTTGTGAGGAAAAAAATCAAATGGCACGCAAGTTGCCAGCGAGCTAGCCAGGCGCAACACAGAAAGGAATATATATCTGGTGAAAATGAAAACATTCAGCTGCAGCCCAGAGTCAGCGGCGCTGTCAAGAGCGATGGTTTGAGTTGTTCAAGCGCCAAAAATTGATCAGTTTCTATTTTGATTGATTGTGAACAGCTGATCAAGGCCACACCCCCTTTTGCCGTCATTTGACGCGCCGTGTCGTGCACAGCGTTAATCGCGATTTGGAAACTAAGAAAACTAGAACTGAGCCAATTTAAATTCTAATTCAAATCCGCAAAATTTCCTAATTTTTGGTTGATAATGAGAATATTTCTCCGTTTTTCGATCGTACATGCGTGTCCGTAAAATGAATCATCTGCGCAAATCCAAATACCAGCTCTTGATTCGCTGCCGTAAAGTATTTGATTGAAGTTCCACGCCGCCTTGTTTAAAATTAATAGCCTGACCAAGCAAGCACACCGGTCTACATTTTTCGCACGCACCACGCACCCACGACGGCTTCCAATACTCTATCCTGCCGATAAATTGGAGGTAGACAGTTTTGATTAAGTCAATCAAGACTGCGGGGTCCGATTGGTAAATAGATGCGGTCACGGTCTTGTTTTACTGAACCAAAACATTTTACCTCCAATTTATCGGCAGGACAGAGTAATGCTCACGTCAAAGCCTGCTAAATGTGTTCAAGAATTCTGAATGGCTTCCGTCTGCTACGGAAATGGCTGGCACGAATACTGAGCAATATAAAAGAATTATCGCTTGCTGTTTATAACCTAAGGCGCTTAGCGCTGCTGACGATTGTGCGTATTATCACATTGACCTTTTTCAATGGTCTCTATAGCGAATGACGCACCTTGTCTGCGTTCTACAAATATTGTTCCGTCATTTCCAAGAGAAAGCACGAAATTTCTAAAAAAGTGTGAAAATCTCTGAAACCAATTGTGGAATACTGGCTGAGCGCAAACTACACCAAAAACGCGTAAAATTGTGCAGGGAGAATCAATTTGATCTTTGAACCATTTGATGTTTGATTTACTCCGACACTTCAACACCCGAACAATGCGCAAACTTGAGATTTCGTTGTATCATCATCTAACAAACCACTCAAAATACCCACCGCGAAATCGGTCCATCTCGTTCATAACCATAACATAGAGGCTTGTAACTGATTGCACTAATCTAATTCGAAATAATCTCAGAAGAATGCGTCCAGATAAGTCGCGCTGGTACAAGAGAAACCTGATTCGTATTCAGTGCATGTCACGATAAGACACACTGCATCCTCTGATTGTCTACACTGATCCAGTCCGCGTTGAATAGTCAGGTGCGCCGCGTGACCTGTTAATTCGTGCAACACCTCCGCTCTGACAGATTAGACGTCCTTGGAGGATTCTGTGAAAGGGGATTGGCGAATCTGCATTCAACATGTCGGAGAAAAACCAGACACCGGAAACGACCATGATTTCCGGAAAGGCTGCGGTCGCTTTGGGTAAGTGACCTTTTCGAACGTCTCTCTTGAGACTTCTTCATATTATGCAACCATAGCTTGAGTTTTCCGTGTTCTCCAAAGTTTTCACTCAAACGAAAGGGTTCACAAAAAACGCAATTCGAGGAGAAACAACTGACCTTGTTTCAGAACACGGACCGATTGGAAATGGAGTCAAGATGCATCCTACGAAATCAGAGAACTTTGATATGGAAATCGCTCAGGTATGTATCTGTCAAATTCAAGAGACCGTGCTGTAGTGACAGTTTCTTCAACAACAGCCGGAAAAACTCAGATATCCCTGGTTCATTGCTTTCATTTTGGGAAACGAGTTCTGCGAACGATTCAGCTACTATGGCATGAAAAGTAAGCCCTCACAAATTGAACCCGAAAATTATTTGAGTTCATACTGTAAGTGAATTCTAGCGGTCTTGACGATCTACTTTCTGGAAGTTCTGATGTGGTCAGAAGACACAAGCACTTTGATCTACCATCTGTTCTCCGTTCTCTGTTATTTTACGCCAGTTTTCGGAGCTATGTTGGCAGACGGATGGCTGGGAAAATTCAAGTGAGCACTTCTTCTTTCAGGTTGAATTCTGTTTTGTAACAGTTTTGTGTTTCAGCACGATCTTTTCATTGTCGTTGGTGTATGTCGTCGGACTCGTTCTGCTGACCTTGGCTGCTGTTCCACCTCTGAACCTCAACCTTGTGTATGTACAATGTAGTCTGACACTTACATCGCTCACTAATCACATTTCCATATGATTGTTACTTGAAATTACAGAGCAGGAACGGCGGCTGGTTTGCTGCTGATTGGATTCGGAACGGGAGGTATCAAGCCTGTTGTTCCAGCTTATGGTGGAGATCAGTTTCGACCTGGTCAGGTAAAAATGCTCAGAGAGATGAGATATCAAAGCCCCGGATACTAACGTGAAACTAAATACAGGAGAAACAAAGAGAGCAGTTCTTCTCACTGTTTTATTTCTGCATCAACGCTGGAAGTCTCATCTCGACTTTCGTCACTCCGATTCTCCGAAGTATGCTACCCGAATGAGAACTGTGTTCATGGGTAATGAGAGAACGTCTTTCACAGGTGATGTTCCGTGCTTCGGAGCAGAGGGATGCTACCCACTGGTAAGCAGATGAAAGGTTCTTCGTTTATGACTTGGTTGCTGAAAAAGTGTTATCTTCTAGGCTTTTGGCCTTCCCGCTGGACTTTTAGCAATTGCTCTTGGTAAATGAAAATCTTTGTAAGACTGACTCTTTCTGCTGACGAATGTGTATCCACAGTTGCTTTCGTGTTGGGAAGACCTTTCTATCGCAACATTCCTTCGAAAGAGAATATCATTGCTCGAGTCTTCGGATGCTGCTTTGTGAGTTGCAAAACCCCCTTCCTGGAATCGGCAGACCAGTCCATAATACAGAGTTTCTAACAGAGTGCATTGTCGAACAAAATGCGCAAACGTGGACCCATTGGAGCCAAGCACTGGATCGACAACGCTTCTCCATCATACTCCGTGAGTTATTGCTAAGTTGACCAAAGAAGCATACACTTGAAAACGTTTTCGATTTTGAAGGCTGAATTCAAGAAGGATGTCAAACAGCTTTTGCCAGTTCTGAAGATGTTCCTGCCTCTTCCAATGTTCTGGGCTCTGTTCGATCAACAAGTGTGACTTCCCCAATAATCGGTTGACCCTAGTGGTGACCCTGGTTTACTTGTCAGGGCTCACGCTGGACAGTCCAGGCGACCAAGATGGATGGACGAATAACCGACACATACACTTGGAAACCCGATCAAATGCAGATCTTTAACCCGATTTTCATCCTCGCGCTGCTTCCACTTTTCGAAGGGGTGATTTTCCGATTGCTCGACAAATTCAACATTCCGTTCAAAGCGCTGGCCAGAATGACCGCTGGCATGTTCTTGGCCGGGATTGCGTTCGTCATCGCTGGAGTGCTGCAGATTCAACTCGATGTGGGTTCTTTGTAGTTTTCCAAGTCAGACCTTCACAGTCCACATTTCAGAACACGCTTCCAAAAGCGCTTGCACAAAACACGGCGGAACTCCATTTGTACAACTCGTATGCTTGCCCTATGAAATTCACTGGAAAGTTCAGTGATGAAAGATCAGACTTCATCGTCGAACCGTTTGGGGTAAGCTGCACTGAAATTGAACCAAAATTCTGTACAATGTATTTACAAGAATGAGACTTCCAGGAACTGACTTTCGCTGCGTTCCCGGTGGAAGGCGAAAAGGTCGTTTTGGATCTGGATACTTTGCCTATCAACTGCACACTTGTCCCAACCATGACTAGACAATTCTCAATTGACATAACCCCCCAGGTGGTACACTCGCTGGTTTTCTCCACAGAGGGCAAAACCCTGGTATACAAGCAGGTATTAATTAGGAATTTATGCGTGTGGTCCGTTGCTGATGCTCATTATTGTTCAAGTTGATTTTGGAGCTCAAAGAAAAACCAAAAGAGGGTCGAGCGGAGGTGCAGTTCATAGTGCCTTTCAAGTTCAAGACCTCGTCAGGAAGTGGAGAGCTGACATTGATCAACCCGGATTTGACAGCTGGGAGCAAAGGACACATCACGGTGTTGAAGATCGACCACAATCTGGCGACCTACGAGGAGGGGTCCAGCGTGGCTAATGCATCGAAACTTGTCGATCAAGGACGGTTCGTCGAAATTACACTCAACAATATTGAGTGCTTTCCGTAGACTGGTTGAATTGTAGGTACGAAGTATACTATCCAGACTCGACTTCAGAAACGGGAAAGCGACGTGCTGGGTCGGGGTACTTGGAGCTCCCGAATGGTGGAGTGTACAACGTTGTTCTCAAGGAGAACGTTACTGAAGATGCACCATGGACTCGATACGATGTCGTACCACCGAGTTCTCTGAGTGTCTTCTGGCAGCT
>JAQIWT010001307.1:0-11409 GCA_034696485.1 Isohypsibius dastychi | reverse complement strand
CCAGTTTAGCAAACAAAGTTTTGTCCCCCCCCCCCCAGGGGGGGGGGACTTTAGAGCGTATCGCATTTCGACCTCCTAAAGTATCGGTGAAAAAAGTAGCAAAAAGTCTCTCTGGTCTCTATCGATTTACAATGTAAGTGACTCCGCCCTCCTGCAAATTCATACTTTCCCGAGTCTCTCCCAAAAGTCTGTCTGCTCTCTATCAAATGTCTCTCGCTCACGTTTAAATTCGCCCACTCACCCACCCGCTCACTCACCCACTGGTCCACATGCTCACCCATTCATTCTTCCACACATCACATTCGCCATTTTGCCTGCTTCTGTTTTCTGTTCTCGCCATTCATTTCGGACGTCTTTGTGTTGTGTCTTTCTTTCATTTCTTCTTCATTCACGAGTTTGCGTTATTTATCAGATCTACAATCCTTTCCTCTATTTTTTATCGACATCAGGAATGTTGATTTAAGTTGAGAATGTTTGTTGTGATTTTCTGAATTATCAAAGTTTCGCTTATAGATCTCTTTGCATCCCTACAGCATTCTCTCATGGCTCGAGATATCGTTCGTCCAAGTTGAAGTAATGACTTGCAAATGCAAACTTCTTTTTCAGTTTTGTGTTGATAAAATGTGACTGCAGATGTGCAGCGAGAAGAATAACAAGCCAAAACGTCGCTGGAAGATTGCGCAAAAAAGGGAGACAAGGAATCATGTAAAATCATCGCCCAAGAGATTGTTCGTTCTGGATAAGACGCATTTATCTAAAACACTTGTTTATTCACTCATTCTGCATATACGTCATCAGCAACGTGAGTTGAGCAAATCGTACGTGTAATGATAAATGTCAGGTTTCTCACTTCCGGTTGGTTCATTTGTCATTGATCAGAGCTACGATATCCCGTATTTTATGGAAAGACTGTTAAATGTTAGGTATTTTCGTAATCAATGAAAAGTGTTTTTATCTCGCTTGGATTCAATCTCAGGTTCATCTTGATAGTCCGAGATTTTTCCCGATTTCACAAGTTCGTTTTATTTATTTCCAGATTTTTTAACAGAAAAATTGGGTCAGTGTTTCTCTGCAGAAAAACACGGAAGTTTTGCAGGCTATGCAGAACTCGGTCAAACTGTCAGTTATCAGAAAAATAAATAATGCTTGATTTATCGAGAGAAATGAAGACGATAGTTTATGTTAATTTCTCTATCATATCCCGTCCAATGTTGTTGTCGTTTAAATTCTACACGGTTTTGTTCTCTCCCGTTATTGTTCTGCCAGATCAACCGGTCTATAACTACAGCAATTCTTCTATCAAACGGGAATACAAAAACCGAAAATTCTTTGAAATCAACCATGCCATCAAAAACAAAATAAACGTGAAAGTGAAAAATGTTTTTTATTGATTAATATAATTAACTGAACGGAAGTGAGTGCATCGAGTCTTCAAGATAATAAAGACTATTTTCGTAGTAAAGAATGCCTTCCTTACTTGCGGTTGACAATAAAAATCTTCCGTCGGTGTATCGCAACGTTCTGATATTATATCGAGCACTATCGCAGGCATTCGATTTGGATGTTGAGATTCGGCAGTCCGTAATTGACTCTTTTTTGATTTTAGGATTTTTCTCTGGTTCATATCTAATTATTAATTAGTGTTTGGATAATTTTTGATTTTATGGAGTTCATTTGAAATAATCATTTACGGATTTCGTGCAAACTCCGTTTTTGATCTTCTTAAGGTTTCGAAATTTATTTTCGATAAATTTTCTTAGAGTGCACTCATAAGAATACGCTGATCAATAAGTAGTATGCAAATATGCATATTGTTTTCGATATTATGGATTAAACATGAACTGATCAATGACGGAATTTGTGCAAGCTCCGTTTTTTTGTAGTGATGATAGATTTCTCAAAATTGTTATCCATGATTGCTTTTCGATTCTGCGGCTTGCTTTTATTCGCCCATAGAATGTTAACTTAATTACTCATAAGTATACAGAGTTTTCTGATTTGATTTACTGAATTCGAAATAATGAATTACAGATTCCGTGCAAGCTTCGTTCTTGTAGCGTTGTGATGGTGATTTTTGCAGTGTTGTAAATTTTTGGAATTCATTTTCCATGATTGTCTTTCGATTTTATCGTTTGTTTCGTTTCAGTGCTAGTAATTAATCAGTTAACGCTGATTATTCATTAACATACGTTCGTTTTCCGAGTTTATTTGAAATAATAATTCGAATAACAACAATAAATATGTATATTCGTATATTGTTGTGTAGCTCCAAACATTTGTTTTGCTGTGGAATTGATTTCCTGCGCGAAATCGCTATCGAGATAAACCCACCAAATTTAAAATTATTCCCATTTAACGCTGGCTTTTCTACATAGGAAGATCAGTGAAAATGTACCAAATTTTGGAAGCGTCCATGCAAAAAAAAACCGTTTTTTACTCGCTCTCTGTGATCTCGGGCTTCCAGTAGACTGGAAGAACATTTAAATATTTTTGAATTTTTTCCTCCGTTAGGGCCACCTGATACAATTTAACGAAATAAAATACATACATAGTCTCGTAAACTAATTTACTGTATCATCAAATGACTCTTAGAAGTTGATCCGGAACAGTTGCTAGTAAGTTTATGAATTAGTTTCACATGGGTTGACCTTGGAACCAAAAACCATAATCTGGATTTATTTGTAGTGTGTTTGAGCTTGTAATGAGAAATCAGTGAAAACCATTGCAGAGCCAAACAGTTCTATAGCCTCAAAAACTTTGCGATCTTCGGACAAAAATTCAATTTTTTCAGTTTCGTACTGTTTGAAAAATGATATTTCAGCCGTTTTATGAAAAAATTTTGAACATTTCTGCTCGTGAATTTTTAAATCATAAATAAAATAATCCGGAATTAACCAACAAATTTCCTTTGTGACAGAATAAGGAGAATTCGTACCATGAATGACGACTATTTCCGTCCACCCTATTATACGCAAAACGACGTCCAAATCCGTCCGCTGGGGGTTTGCGAGTAAGCTACCCTCTGTTGGAAAGGGGTACTTGTGCCCGAAGCCAAATTTCAAAACAAAGCAAAACAAAGTACTTTCTCCCTTTCTCTTCCTTTTCTGATTTTTCTTTTCTCTCGTCTTCTCCCTTATTCTTTTATGCCACGGATGATAAATTTTGAAAATTTTAAAAATTGAAAAATGCTCTGGACAAAGCAGTTCTTTAATCGAAAATGTTTGGGTCAGAGTCTGTTACTTCTTTTAGAGCGCTTTTGAGCATTTTTGAGTTGAAGCATTTTTGAAACTTTTTTCCAAGGCAATTTCCTTGTTAGTGTTTTCTATCATGATAAACTGGTATTAGCATTTTGCTCTATTATCAACAATACTGTTCTCAAGTGAGTTTTCTTACATGAAGTCCACATGACAGCAAGAAAAGGCATCTTTTCGCAATATTGTTCATCTTGTAGCATTGGAAATGCTCCAAAGATGCTGGTCTGCAAGGTTTGAAACCAAAGCTGCTTTTCCTAGAAAAATGCTCAAGTCTAAGCAGTTTCCCTTCTGAATCTGGTCTGGCGGATGTTGCTTTCAAAGCCATTTATGCTAGTTTCGGACTAGCAACTTTGAAAAGCATTTTTGAGACCTCTAACTAGCGATTTGAAAATGCGCATATCTGGTGGTGGTGTGTTGTTTGTGTTTTTGATGAATAATGGCGTAAGTGTGTTATTCCCTGTACGATACTTGCCCAGCGGACGGAGTTGGACGTCGTTTTGCGTATATTAGGGTAGACGGAAATAGTCTTCTTTCATGGTAACTTTAAAATTCGTTACTTTATTCGCTTACACCACGTGATAAAGCACTGGAAATCTGGCTCAACATTCACACCTGATTTGCTTCCACCTTTGTTTTGTGGAAACCAGGTTTTTGGGTTAGTTGTAAAGAACGGCGACTGTTGACCCAAGGTCTAACGATATCCGCAGGAAATCGCTATTTGAAGACTGATCTCGTAATCAATACGAACTTGTACTGAATACCATGTGTATAAAAATCCTTTCGAATTTTTTTTGTGCTGACGTTATGGAAATGTTAGTGAATCGTGTGCGATTTTATATAGATGTTCTGTATACTAATCTGTATGATAATTACAAACTAGCGTAATCCAATTAGTAATTAGCACCAAATTTTCAGAAAGGTCACCAATATATTCCGGTCGAAAACGGTTATTAACGAGGATTGGATTGGACGGTGCCCAGCTTCGTATGACAAGAAACTCTTTCTATATAATTTATTATTTAAAAGTGAACCCTTAATGTCAAGAGGAATTTGTATACAAATCAGTCATCAGCATTAAATTTTCCGAAAAATCACAAAAACATTATGACAATGAAAACCTAATTCGGAAAACCATCACAACACTACCAAAGAGATGCTTGCTGTATATCCGTAATTTATTATTTCATTTTCAATCCAAAACGTCAAATGACTGAGTGTACTAAATATTATTCAGCGTTATCCAATTACTGATTAGCATAACATTTTCAGGATGGTCAAAACGCATTCCGATTCACCATGGATATAAACGATGACATAATGATGCCCAACCTCGTATAATACGAAAATCTTTTTGTTTGACTCAAATGCTGTTGATATCAAACCAGAATCGCTTTGGAAGCGTGCCTTAAAAACCAAAGATCAAAAATCATTTCGCTGTTGCTTTTGTCACGTTATACGATTTTCGCCGAATTTCCGAACGATTTTTGCCACTGGCTCTTGTACTTTCTGGAGACGCACTCGATTGACTTTTGAAGAGACTTCGCAGAGAAGTTCTGCCCAACTCCCATCACATACTTCGCAATTATTACTAAGATGTATCCGTCTGCTAGCTTTTTTACTAGCTATTATTTACTCATGCTAACGAACCTTATGCTGAAATATCGCTCAACAAATGTATCTATTTTTATTTATAGATATTGTAACAGGGATAAGGTGTTGAATACCGCGACGGATCTCGGTATCGACAGTTATCGCCTAAAATACTCTACTATAGTAATAATTGTAGCTAATTACTAATTACTATGCTAATCTTATTTTAATTTTTCATTGAATGAGTTAACCAAACTTTAATTACTTGCAATTTTCCATGATTGTTTTTTGACCACTCATTACTCGTGACAATACGCTACGTATACAGATTCTTTTCGGATATTGTGGAGAGAACTTAATAAATTATGGAAAAATAGTGGAGAAAATAATAAATTAGGGATTCCCGTCAAGTCCCGCTCTTGTAGTATTGTGATGGTTTTTCGAATTTATTTTAATGATTGTTTTTGTGCCTTAGCAAGAGGTAAGTAGAGATATCAAATAATATGAACCACAATGAAACTGAATCCAGAAAAAATGGGGGGACATTATATTTGGGAGAACCTCGAGGTTCTCCCTAATATCAAAAGACCCCGAGGTTTTTTGCAGGTATATTTGAATTGCTACGAACTTTTTCCCGCGTATTGGAGTTGCACACAACTTCACAGGCTGCCCGGTATAATTTTGCCACCCAATAGCTTAAAAACCTAACCTACAGTATTATAGAGGAATGGAAGAACCAACTCACCGCTACGCCAGAACAGGCCAGAACAGCCATTACATTTTATTCATAAGAATGATGAATCCATGAGGGTGTGTAAAAATTCCTTCTCTCAGGCTTTTTCAGGTTGGTGGGATTATTGCAAAATCATTTTTTTGGGACAACAAAGAATTATTTTGTTGGATGCAAAGGAAGACTGCACTCCATAGATCCATAAAATCACGTGGCTTCGTTACAAAAGCGGCTAACAGTGTATTATCATGGTGCTATATTTGATATTTGTCTAGCGGGTTCCTCTCCAGATGACTAGAAACCAATTAAAAAGGACACAGAGAGAGAATCGCAATTCGTCAAAGATACGGGAAGCATCTGTCGGTCTAGCATATTATTCAGCGAAGTGGCACAACGCGGAAAAACATGTCCACGAAATGACTGAAGAGTGTTAGACTATTCTGGCAGTTATGCATTGTAAAATCAGAATGTTTCGCACAGTTGGTCAATAAGGTGATGCTCTGCTACAGGCAGAATAACTTTATATGCCTCCCTGACAATTTCTTTGAACTGATCAAACAAGTCCACCAGGTCCAGCTGACGACGAATATCAACGGCCACATCCGATCGGCTGATAATTTCCAATTCTCCCGCCACTGCCCGTTTCTGCATTTCTCCCAGATTCTTGGCTGTCAACACGGGCAATTTTGAGTTGTTTGGTTTTCCCATAAAATGCCGGCGAACCACGCGTAAGCACAATTCTTTCAACGGTGGCACACTGATCTCGTGAGACAAAGCTTTTAGTGCACGATAGCCAGCGCTCGGGCGCGCCACATCGCCATCGAAAACACCGCATCGCATGAACATCTTGAGCAGCAATGGTTTTATCTTTGGAAACCAGGCAAACTCCTCCGGCGGACTATAGTAGGTGCCGTACGGGTGGGGGAAGTGAAGATGATGAACAAGGTCGTGGAAATTCCCATGTTTGAAGCAGTAATACATGGTGATGAAAAAAGTGAGAATACTTCGATTCAGCCAGCTTCCTATCATGAAATCAGCAGTTGGTGGTGGAGTGAATGTTAACAGCAATAGCAGCCACCCAAATCGAGAGCAGCTCCCGGCTAAGATTCGTAAACTGGGCTGCACCGGTCCATCAGGGGCGCTCATAATGAGCTGATATGAGAATTGTTTGTTGAAATTTGCTTCATCTTTGTTCATTCTCCTGAAACAACACATCGCTGAATAATGTCATACTCCAGAAATGGTAGCTGATGTCGTAACATGCGAGTTTTTTCTCATTTACGTGAATCCGGCTGCGGTTACCTGTACCCTGCGTATACATGGACTGAAAGCTCGGTGCCACTGTCTTGCTGGTAGTTCTTTCCTGAAAATTCTGTCTCTGTTTTATTACAATGCGCTGAGCGCCAACATTCTCTTTAATTTTTCTATTTTTTCCAATTGGAACAGGCTCCTTACCAAAAGTGGCCACAACTGACCTTAATGTTCACCGAAAAAGCGAAATTTTGTCCGCCTTGAAATATATCAAGCTGCGGGGGGGGGGGGGGGGAGAGGTGAGTGGGGGTATGGTGAAGCAACCATCATCATCTTTCACTGGTGCTGCCGCAGGTTTTTCCAGAATATTTGAGCTATAGCTCAGGCGACCTTGCTTCGTCGGTCTTGTAAGATATGTCCCAAAATTAAAATACCAAGTACTAAAGTAACAAATTCAGCCAAATGTCAGGAGTTATTCAGCATCAAAAGTTTCGGTTTATTAGCGTAACTCACGATAGCAAGCGTTCTACAAATTCTTCATCTTACCAAACCCAGGCATTGCATATCTCGCGAGTAGAATGAATATGATCAGCTGTTTGGTGGTGTCCAGCTTTTACTGATGAGTCCAGGAATTTCTCGATAAGTGCGATTTTGTCCTGACTATTTTCAATAACGTAAGTCGATCTATTATCGCACAGGCAATATTTTGCCAAGCTCATGTATGACGAAGGCGGCAATCCGGCTTCACGCATTAATTGAAGATTCTTGAAATGTCCTTCCACAGAATATTTCACCAATAACTGTTCGTCGAGACGATCCTTATCACGGAATGCATGTGGTTTTGATTTCAACCAAAAACCAAATTCCGGGGAAGCTTCCGTGTTTTCCATCGCCAGCAACCGAGGTAGATGAAGATCGCCTGAGTTAGTATCGAAGTAGGGTTTGGGGGCCTTCCTGGTTATGTACTCCAGAATTCTTACATTCTCATCCGTTCCATAAACTCCGTCCAGTTTTGGCGTTGCCGCGGACCACAAGATTTTGTTCCAATCATCGTTTGTCCAAAACCATTCGTCTTCGGCTGGTTTTCCATGTTTTATGGCTTCCAAGATTTTCCTGATTTTGTCGATCACACCTGACCTGATGTCTCCCATAGGGATGTTTTCCACACTTCTTTGACTGACGCAGCGTTGGAAATCTTCCTTCTGCAACCGGTCCGGATCCCTGAAGAAAAATGCGTTCAGTGCTGGTTCATGAACGATAGTTACTAAATGACTTAACTGTCACCAGGGATCATTGCGAGATATCTATGATCCACGTTATCTCGTTCGTGTTCTGGAATTCTTCGTCACTACTGGATTGGTGAAATGCGTGATGGTAAATATTCATGTTGATGTTGTGCGGACATATAAAAAGCCGTAAAGACGACTTAAATCAAATCTAGCCAACTGAAACCGCAGATACAGTTTTCCCGTATTAAATTGAACAATGGACATGCACTGCAGTGAAGACAGCGATAGATGATAAACTGAATATCGGCTTGGAAGTTCAGGCAGGATCAAAAGAAAGCTGTTCCTTATTTACATTCTCGGCTGATTGTAGGGAGTGGACGCCCTTCACTGAACTGGTGCGAATGGCGAGTGATTTTGGACTGTACAGTACATTATTATTTGCAAATGTTATCGCAAGGGAGAGTGAAAGCCACGCTGCCCAACACTCCCTTTCACTCCTCATATTGCAGGACAATTCACAGAGATAAATCGATAGAATTGCCTGGGAGAGAGTGACCTAGCCCAAAACTTGGGCTGAGACTTTTTCACATGACTGGCTGAATGCTGGATAATGGGACCAGCCTTGCTGCTGATACGGGGGCAGCGTGAACAAACATCGAACAGTTGTCCCGTCAAAACCATATAATAAGGGTCTTTTCACTTCCGGTCTCGCCTTGCCCCTGGATTCTATCCATGAAAATGAGGTTTTGTCGGGAATTTTTGTATTTACCATTAAAGAATCCACCACGCTTGATTGATTCATCGAAATTGAGGCCATCTTGCCGGACAGCCTCTGTGGTAAGTCTATGGTGGCTAACTTGCATGCCTTTCCTGGTAGACATGGTTTACCCAGGCTTCTTTGGACTTCCTGTTCAACCAGACAGGATCAGTTAATTCAACTATTCAAGAATGTGCATTACCTTGCAAATTTGCCTTAGACAACAATAGAACCAATAAACTGAGCTGTCACGTACAGTATACTCGAAAACGTGTAACGTGTTGTGCCGAAGTTTTCATGCTACCTAGAGACCATGATATCAGGTATACATAGCAAGTCTACCTGAAAGTTTTCACGCCAAATTGGCTGTCATAGCCGGAGACGAAGATGGCTGTAGTCACATTTGTGAATGTGACGGTTTGATTTCTGAGCAACGTTTACCTCGAAACTGGGAATGAGTTGCAAATTGACCTGGAGTCCAAGGAGATGAGTTTTTCATCAGAGTTTGCAACAGTAAAGCAAAAGTGTGTTTTTATTTGAAAGATCAGTCTCAAACTTGAACACAGGAAGTCTACGAAAATTTGGATGGATTATGGATTACCCATAAGGCACTCCAGTTCCAGCTTAATTGGTGGGTTTTCCCAATTTTGTGTAATTTTACCATTTAAAATGATTGTTTTTCAAGACGATTATTGAAATGTGTTCCTCATGTGAACGAACACCACGGGGGGGGGGGGGGGTCGTGCTGGGTTTGATATTTTTGTAACTGGGTGATGTCGAGCAAATCAGGTGATAATACTCAAATCATTCTCGAACCACTAGATTTGGAAAGTAGAAAACATCGAGTGATGTATAAGAGATGGTATTTATACTGTATACAGTATGGTGGTGGACAGGCTTGCTCAAATATCAGCTCCGTCATACTATACGTGACACGGTTTGTGAAGGCATATAAGGTAGAAATGTTCAGTTGCTCCTTCGTAACAGCCATTCCAGTCCACCATGTCCCAACCCCTCCATAAGAGTGTAGAGACTTTTTTGAAGAGTCGTCACTTCCATAGGGACAGAACGAAAACTGACAGACAACATCCGGAATTTTTGTTTCCCCACTAAAGCGTAATGACCTATGCGTAGCCCGATCGTTGGTGGCCTTTCGAAAAATTCAAGGTTTTCTGTTGGTTCATTAGACGTCATGTGGGCGTGTCTAGCCAACCACAATTGCGGATTAAATCGTAAGTCTGCCCCATAATATAAATAAAAATTTTGAAAAAGTTTCGAATACTGTTAGTTTTTCAAAGCCTGGTAGATAGCGGGTCTCGAAAAAAGTTTTGTAAAGAATTTCGAAAAAGTTTCGAAAAATTTTAGATCAAAGTTTCGCAAAAACCAGAGCCTTGCAGGGATTATTTCTTAAAAGTTCGAACACCTTTCAATTTTGCCGGTTCTGTACGATACGATAAGTGGGGGAACAGGATGCAAACGAGCTGGCTGCTTAGAAGAAACCCCGAGTTTTACCTGGAATATTTGTTGTTTTTTCGACGGTTGTTAGCGCTTCCGACTGGCTGCAGTGCTTGACCCCCCCCCCCCCCCCCCCCATCTTCATTTGGCCTGATCTGTTCCGTTATACTATTTTCGTTTTTCTAAATTTGGGGTTCCTGGAAACGTGAACCCAGCCAAGTAATCCAGCGCTGCTTGGCAATCTACTCTTGCATCGAGATCAGCGGCAATGATATTTGATTTTGGCAGTTTTTGCAATTGTAACATTAGTTCGCGCAGTTTTTGCTCAACTTTGAACGATTGAAGAATTCCAGTGATTCATTAATTTTTTACAAGGTCTCAAACTCGCTTGCGATACATATCGGATCATCGTTGCGTTATCAACCTTTTGTTGCAGATGTGTTACGATACCAGTGCCCATTGGACATCTTCCCTTCTTCAAATCAGTCATTAGAAAAACGACGGGGATGAAAGTTTGATGCTATCGATTCACCATGTGATGCGAGGAACCAAAAGTATTGCCATGTCCAGCTCACCGGATCTTCGTCTTTGGGATTGCTTGTATGAATTCGTAATATACGTAAATTGTGAAACGTAGTAAAATCCTCGTAGGATAATCCCCATTTGCTAGGTCCAGACTCGATGTGTATCGTCAGTTCCAGCAGATGTGGCATATCTTAATACTGGAGAAGCTTCTTGGTGTGAACGCCATTATTACCGTCGTCCTCTATCGCTATCGTGGCGATTTGACTTCTGAGTGGTGACAGAGCCCTTGACAATTCACACCCAAAACTGGCAAAACCCGCAGAGGTTGAACCGTTTCGCTGAGTCCAATAATAATTGCAGTGAATCTCAAGGCCACAAGGATGTCCGTCAATAATCTGTGATAGTTGCTTCAGAAGATTTTTCGTTAATTCCCATTTCACAGGATCATTATAATCATCAAATTTCAAATCGGGATACATTCTAATCATCAGGAGACCACCATTCCTCTCAGGCGATACTCGCAGCGAAACGAAATGTACAGAAGTAGTCGAGAATATGACAAATATTCCGTATTTAGGAATATTTTCTAAATAAAAATCCTAAATAAAAATCCTGAAG
>JAQIWT010001306.1:0-11410 GCA_034696485.1 Isohypsibius dastychi | reverse complement strand
AATCGCAGTCCGTTTTGGAGCTGTTTTGCACTGCAGTTCAACAGAAAAGTCTGCATCCAGTCCCACAGTTGTTCTTGGTGATCGGTGAGGCCAGAAATGGAATTACGGTCGAACTGAGCGAGAAACTCGTATGCGGTCGTAACAGTGTGGTACAGCACTTCTTCAAACGTGGGCCACTGAGAATTCGACGTGAGCTCCTGTAACAGAAAGGAAGTTTAACTAACTAATTTCACTTGACTGAATGCATCAGATATTGTTTGAATTCAGAAATTGATTTGCTCTGTTTCAATACTCTAGAGTAAGCAGGTCACCATACGTACATATATGAGTGCTCCTTGGTCAAAACCATATCTGATCAGGTCAGAATTTACTTTGCGACATCGGATTAGTTCTTCGTCAACGACGAACTCTGCGAGCTCTTGAACAGTGAAATGCAGAAAACAACTCATCTGAAACAAGAAAATGATATATACTTCATCTCCAAAATCAGTCATATGGCTTCTCTTACGTCGTGATATTGGTGAATTTCGGCAAAAAGACGGAACTGTGAGTCATGAACTGCCTCGGCAGATGTGGTGATCCTTGCGATTCTTGAAGCGAGTTCACCAACAGTGGGGGATAACTGGTGAACGATGTTGCGGTCATACTCCAAGCCTAACCACTTCCGTACATAGAGTGCAGGGAACCAAGTCGCCCAGGCATGGCCGTGTACGAAACCATAGAATAACATCTTGCCGAAAGATATCAGAACTTCTCGCGTATGTTTACTGACAGCCGGGTGCTGAGAAACGAACTTGATTCCTTCACCGGAAAACAGAGCACCTCCAAAATCTCCATGCTCATAACGACTGAATGCGGCAAAGATTCTGAACATCCCGTCTCGATAGGGGCCACCATGATCAATCGCTCTGAAAAAACACAGGATTGCAGACATCGAGTTGACAAGACGCTGTCAAGCTCACCCGTCTGTTTCCAATGACGGTTGGCTCAGCAAATCTGCCAAGCTGTTGTTCGTTCGCAACCAAATCACGGCTTCCAGCAGCTCGTTACCTTCCGTGAGGTTCAGCTCGTTTCCGATGCGGACAACATCTCCGCCGGCGACTTCCAGGTGAGCTCGAGTACGAAGCGTGTGAAGCAGACGGAATTTCAGAAGCTCCGCAGATACATTGCTCTCGATTGGTGGTGGATCCAAGGGCAGAGGGAACAGAAATTCCAGCTGCGGGATGTGGGGTTCAAAAGGTTGGGTTTCGCTGACGGCAGATGGTGAGGCAGTTGCATGTCGTGCATTTGAATGTTGGAGCATCATTGTGTGCTGCAACTCGCCGCTGATTCGACTCTCTGTGGAAAAAAAAGGACAGCGCTGAATGTGACCACAGCTTCAAAAGTTGCTACAGGGTGGGATGGATTGCACTTTTAAATTACACTCACCCAAATCAGAATCTCCTTGCTCGACTGGCTGCCCAACGCGAGGACTGATAACACCATCATCCTGACGAGATTGTTCTTGCCGAGCTGACTGAGTTTCAACAGATGGCACAGTTGTCGAGCTCCTGGTTTCGCCGCGAACCGATGACCTTCGGGGAACATTTCGCGAGATTTGTTGCGCAGCGAGGAAATCTGTTGGAAATATGTTAAGCAACATCCGATTATTCCCGTTCAAAAAAGTTACCGTCATCCGAGTCATCATCAGTGAATGAATCAATTACTTCATGACGCTGTCGTGATCTAGCACTCCAGCTGCCGTTTGGTTGATGTGGCTGTTGTGCCTCGCAAGGAGCAAACATATCCTCAATATTCGAAACTGCGGGAGCCAGAAACAGACGCCTCAACCCATTCCGTGTGCTGGACAAAGGTGCCATGCTGTTCCTAAAAACAATTCTATTGTGGCCAGCCCGTCAACCGTTAAACCTATAGCACACATACACTCTCAGAGCCTCCAGATCCCATTCTGTTTTTCCTTCTGGCAGACCAACGTCATATAGATCATTTTTCAGCCCTGATCGGCTGAGGACTTTCCATTGCTGATTGAGCAAGAGATTTGCGAAACTTTTTTTTATTGCAGCGTCACAGGCCACGGCAGAGGTCTGAGAAAACGTGACAACTTTGATAAGCTCCATTCGTTTCATGATTTCCAGGTCATTTCTAAAATTCAAACATAATTACATCCTCGCAAAATATGCCATGGGAGTGAAAATAATTTGAATTATAGGGGAAACAATATTTGAATAATTCTGAACATTAAAGTGAAGAGCCCTAAAAGTTTTCCGGAAAAGGCAGAACCTTGGAAAAGGCAAACTATTCTGTATTCTTACCCATTCAGATGGCTCAATGGGATTCGATTTCCAAACACTTTTCTCATCAAATGTACGTCGAACTGGGTCACCATTTGAAGTTCTCCGGGCGCTCGGTTGGGTTGAAACGGAGGCGTCGCGGCACTGATTCGCCGACGTTTGAATCGGCCTGCTTCGCCAAGGCGGACTGGATGGTTGTTGGCAACATAGGGAACTTTTGAGAACCTTGCCGATATCTCCGTAGACGGCCTGAGCAATGCAAGAGAAGATGGTTGACTGGAAGGCTGGAAGCGGTTGATGAGATTTGCAATCGGCGTTTGCGGAACGTGATAACTGGCAGAATTAGATGTCGCGAAAGTCGCCGATGTAGATGCCTGCAAGGAACATATTCAAAACAGAACATTTCAGTTCCAAAAAACTGTACAAAGACTGGAAGTTAGGAATTAGTTAATGTGTTGATAACTGATTGAAAGTAACTTCATTCGAGTTTTACAGCCTAAAACAAACATAGTTCAGAAAATTAGCTGAACGTACCATCGACGAGTCATAGAGCGGTGCATTTGACGGCGGATTTGGAACGTGATGGAATGCAAATAGATGATTGCAGTTGTAGCATTTATAAATCGCATACGGATCATCCGAACTTGCTACTTTCGGCACATAGAATACACATCGACAGCCGGTTTCTGAGCAAGTCAATCGACTTGGTGTAGGAGTGTAATCCATTGTAATACAAGTGCAAATTAGCAATATCCAATCACTCGACAAATCTTCAATAATTAGACTGAGCGCATTCCAGTTTCGGGCAACTATTGAAAACAACTAACTTTCAAGACAGAGGCCGAGGAAATAGCAGATGACGTGTGGGAACGGAGTCTTTCTTATCAGCAAGTGCCAACAAAGAGTTGCCGCTCCAATACCGCCCGTTCCTATTCTGCTCCGGCCTGCGTCTGTTTACGCCTCCTTTTGATCCTTCACCGATTGTTACTGTGTTATCAGTTTGCGATTTGAATTTATTAAAGTTGTACAGTTTTGCACAGAAAATTATGAACGCGGCAGATTTGGGTCAGTTCATTCAGTTCACTAGCGATGTCATTCTTCGCAGCCAGCAGAGTAGGATTACAAATCCGGGTGATCTGATTGGCGCAGAAGCTTCGATCTTGCAGCTTGACATGCTCCACAGGTAAATACGTAACGTCAAGCGTTTTTTATCAGCAAAGGCAAACAAAAACTAACTTGGCAAAATGTTTTCGTACTTGGAGTTTCGATAAGCACACAGAAATATTTTCCAGAATGCTTCAAGATTTGCTGCTGCATGCTCCTGTCCCAGAACAACCTTTCCTGACCCAGCTTATTCCTCACATTCATTCTGAGCAAGAAGCATTGGGAACTATTGTCGGTGACACCGAGGCTTGCGTTCCAGCCAGGTTCGACATCAGCGTTCAGTACACGGGCAGGAGACCAAAAGTAATTATTGACGAGCAAGATCTCCGCATGTTGAAACTCGAGCGATTCTCAACGCGTGAAATCAGCGAATTAATTGGTGTCAGTGAGCGCACGGTGAAGAGGAGATGCCAAGAATATGGCTTGACCGATCAGGTACTGCCCGACATTGAATGCGGTTGCCTGATGATATTACCAGAGTTCTATGTATCTAGACGAAGTACTCAGACATATCAGATGCAGAGCTTGATCGTGAGGTAACAGAAGTTGTCGGAAACTTTCCGTCGATGGGATATCGACTCATCTGGGATAATCTGGCAAGCGCTGGGTTGTTGGTTCAGCGAGAGCGCATATGGACTAGCTTGCACCGGGTAGATCCATTCGGTATCGCTCAGCGTTGGTCCCAACTGATTCCACGTCGGAAGTACAACGTACACGGCCCCAATGCGTTGTGGCACATTGACGGCAATCACAAGCTCATACGGTAAAGTCGTTACCAAGTCTTTGTTCATTGTGATATGTGCGTCTACTGCTCCAGGTGGGGATTTGTGGTGCATGGCGGGATAGACGGATATACTAGGATGATAGTATTTCTCAAATGCAGTACCAATAACCGAGCGAAAACAGTTCTGCGTGGTTTCCAGAACGCAATTCAAACTTTCGGCTGCCCAGCCAGAGTCAGGTAAACATGAACATTGTCATCCATGTTATCGGTAAGGTACCAACCATTTCTTTGGAAATTACAGAACTGATCATGGAGGGGAAAACATTGATGTTGGCCGGCAAATGTTGCAGATCCACGGTGAGCATTCACGATGCTTCCTCACTGGACCAAGTACCCACAACCAACGGATTGAGCGACTTTGGAGAGACCTCAATCGAGTGGCAATTAAGCTCTTTCGCTGCATTTTCACTGCTATGGAGAACGAGGGAATCCTCGATGTTTCGAATCGTTTGCATCTGCTGGTGTTACAGTACGTGTTTCTCCCTCGCATTCAGCAGAATCTGGGAATTTTCATTCGAACATGGAACTCGCACAAGCTGTCAAGCGAAGGGATGAAAACACCACGACAGCTCTGGATTTTGGGGGCGAATGAACGTGGCGTTCTTGGGACATCTGCCGACACGGCGCACGCTCATATTGACGAATATTACGGTGTTGATCCGGATGGACCAGTTGTCCCAGATACCCCAGAAGATGTGGAAGTCAACGATATTTTTCCCGATTTTCTGGATGAGCTCAGACTTCTGCAGTCACATTTGGATCCAGATAATTAATCTTTTCATCACGGGTAAAAGTCTGCTTGGTACAATCTAGATGTTGTTTTGGCAGACCTTCATTTCCGATCAAACACGTTTTGAAAATGTCAATAAACATGTGTTTGGAAAAAGTTTCACCGTAATCTTGCTTCGGACGTCTCCTATATGTGGTAGAAACTCTAGCAATAAAAATAAATAAATTGAAATCCAAAAATAAATTGCAAATTGGATCATTTATACAGATGCACCAACCACAAGTTCTCCAAGTCGTTTGGTATCGTGATTACGATCGCTGATCTTACGATATCCTCCTTGTGGAGGTATATGGTCCACGTTTCATTAAATATAAAAGTCTTCGTAGTTTTGATGGTTCATGGTAGTCCTCAAACGAAAAAGTATTCGGACTTTTCGAACTCTTAATGGTTCATGGTAGTCGTCGAACAACAAACTAGTCGGACTTCTCAAAGTCTTCATGGTTCATGGTAGTCGTCAAACAACAAAGTAGTCGGACTAGTCAAAGTCCTCCTAGTACTCCTAGTTGTTCTCATTTTGGCCCAAATGGGCTGCCATAACAAACGTGGTCAATTACAGTTACTCCCGACTGTTGGTTTGAGAATGTACTTCGGTGCATAAGTTTGAAAAAGCACTTATCTTGAGATAAAAAACATCCATTTGGTACATCAATTTGTGGACCAGACGGCTTGAGTAAATCCACATCACTTTTAATTAATTATAATGGTGTTAATAACCAAATAGCCAAGTATATCTGGGGAAATGTGGCACTCCTGTCCATGACCAGCCGGCCAGGGGTGCCCCCCCCCCCCCGTTTTGTCCCATTCCGGTTCAGAATGATCTCCGGTTTGAAAGTACTCCTCCATGACATCATCGATTGCGCAGTCTTGAAAGTTTGAAAAACAACTTTTCTACGAGGTAAGCGGTGTAAAAGGATTCAAACAGCTATGTTTTTACTCTCTTATGATTGCTGCCGTTCAGTTATGCCCACCAGAAGAGACCTGCAAGTCGGCCACTTATGGGACGCCGTAGATTAACATGTGCACGTGACTTGAATGCCCCGTCAAGATAGCCGCCTGATTTTACTTCATCAAAGACACCGCTCTGTACTCACGTGATAACCTTTAGCCCGTCGGAACAACAACAAATCAACCAGAATACCAATCAAGAGCAGATTTATAATTGCTCAAAAAAACGTTCAAAAAAAGTGACCACTTTCGTGAATACTTTTGTGGCCCCTTTGTTACTGTGCTCTTTTTCAGGTCGTATTCAAACGTCCGCGATTACATCTCAAGGCGTCAAAACTACGATTTAAAGCTGATTCTAGGGTCCATGTGGGCAGCATATGAATTTATAAAGTACTACAGACATGCAATCGCCCAAAATTGAAGTCATCTTGGCGTGTTGGCAGATGCAACAAGTAATCTAGTTCTACACATCAATCGGCGTCTTTGGTTTTGCGGAGAAGTTAAGAACTGCTACACTCACTGTTAGTGAAGATATTATACAGCAGTCGTTAACATCGTTGTGACTATGCAGAAGAAAGCTTTTTTAACTGCGTCACGTCGCCGATTGAAGCGTTTCTTTCCTTGGCTCCCGTGGTTCACAACGCTGCTTGAGAAATGAGAATTAGGTAAAATGGGTCAACTATCGTACACACCATGATTTTATGAATATCCATGCTGGCTTACAATTTAGTTGGGGACAACCACGTACATGTTTATGCAGCCGCCCTTGAAAGCAATGACTTTCAAACGTTCTATATACCTGACCGATATTAGCCGGTCATGTTTGGTGTGTTTTGATGAAAGACAGTAACGTACTCCAACGACTAGCTAGAAACAAATCATCTTAGCGGATGGAAATTCAGAAACTTGAAAAATCTAGTCACAAAACGTATATTACTCTACTGCTTGCTTCGAAAGTCAATAAGTTATGGAAAAGTCCACATCACTTCAACATGCTCATGCAGGTTTCGACGAATTACAGCCAAGATATCGGGTAACCGGATTTTGTACGAGTGTTCCTTTGCAAATAGACACTTTTTCCGCAACACGTCAGTTCTTCGACATTCACTGTCTGTTTTCCACATTCCGGCTTCATCACTCTACAACCTAATGAGAAAGTATCAGCGATCACGGCCTTGACTGTCAAAACAACACTCAGATTCACCGATACATGTCTAACGTGAATCAACTCACCGGCTGGCAATTTGGCGAACTTGAGCCGCATATGCCGAACTGTCTTTGGAACTGCATCACCAACTTCAGCTCGCATAACATTCGATAAGGGTAACCACATAGCTCCAGCTTTCTCGGTCATGAGGAGTGAAGAAATGGATAAGGTCATAAAGAGAATATAATTCATTATTGTCTGAGAAGTAAAGCACCAACAACCATCAGTCGACAACAGGATTTTATGAATGATAATATCCTGTACCGACAGCTTTTATAGCGGCATAAGGCCAGCTCAACCAACTACGCCAAGAAAATCGTGACCCTACATTAGTGGCGGTCAACATCATGGAATCCACCGAGAATGGTCACGTTATATCCCCTGATCAATGGGTACCGGTCGATTAACAAATTCAATTGATTTAATTGCCTAGTAATCTGTTGTTAAACATTTAAGAACGTTAATCAAATCACACGTCATCATTCATTCGCACGTGCGACTGAAGAAACACGATTTAGCACGTGATCGTAGTTTGCACTAAGATCCACGTCCCACAGGAGAGTTCAATGATGAACAGTTTTCTCAAAATTTAAAACAACGAGCAGAAAATCAAGAAATGCCAAATTGAAAGTCGGCAGCACACTGTGCACGCAAGCGCTGATCTGCGGAGGGGGTCAGTGAACTACGCTGGCCTTTAAAGACAATAGAGGCGAGGGCTGTAGAGATAATGATCAAGTTCGGGTTTGTCCTGGAGATATTGCGCGATGAGACTAACTTCAGTCCGATGCCCGGTTAGCGTTCAGAGATGGGGAGCTGTGGTGCACTTGTTACATTTCGAGTCGTTCAGTGAATGGAAGCACAGGACTAACGCCGTGAAATTACTTTGATAGAACCTAGTCCCGAATAGTATGCGGTACAAAGGGTGTTTCACGAGTCAGTACTGTCGAAAGTGTTTCTTTCAATTGACCATTTTTCTGTGTTGGTTCAGAATACATGTACTGTACGTCCTGTTTTCAGTTCAAGATTCTGGCACTGATTCGATTTTATTTTCTGTTTCACCTTTTTGTTTCAATACGATCGATCTCCGGAATTTCACCAATCCAGACTGCCAAGCTCTCAGCAATAGCAGAACCATCAACGTTGCACTCTGGCGCTTCTAGAGTTATCTGGTGCCGATTTTGCGAGATGGTTCACATCCTTGGATGAAGGCGTAGAAACGACGACATAATCAAACACACCTGGTAATCTTCGTTGTGTTAAAAACCTTTCTGAAAACTGTTTACCTGTATCGCAAACGCTGGTGACGTTCAGTGCGTATCGGTCAGAGTTGTCGTCCCATTAGCAATTATGACGATAATCAATTCGCACTCACGCGTCCTTGATTATAGCACAAGGCTTCAAATCTACGGTCCAAAAATTTGATTGCAGACGGACCACAGGTTAAATACACATGTTTTCCAGATACGTATATGATTTTCAGAGGTGAATATAATGGCAAAGGTTGACCAGATACAACATGTAATTCGGATCTACACTTATCATCTCTGATAACTGGCAGCATTTGGTTTGATCGAGAATAAAAAGAATGTTCCAGTGACCTTTTATCAAGTTGGAGATTTTGTAGAATGTGCAACGTAGCTTTCGTCCACATCTTCGTCATTGCGGTGTTCTGCGTACAGAATGCAGCGCTTTCTCGATTTCCTGGGTATGCCATGTTGCATGCTGAAATGAAGCATGCGGGACAGAAGTTCAACTGGGGTGAAAGGCGATCCAGTAAGTACTCTAGTGCGTGTAAATGTAAATATATTTTTCCTAGCCATGCGTTTAGTCATGTTCGTGATGCGTTTGCTGTGAAATCCAAGTTTCGCTAATCCCCCCCCCCCCCGGGTGCGTTTGAAACGGTGGGGTGGATGCATTACACAGCGTGGATAGCCAGTGTACAGGGTGTGGGCAATGGATCCAAAAGGGTAGGAATGCGCGGGTCGGGTATTGTCCTCTGAGGGCCGCTTAACCTTATCTAACTGCGCAAAAGGCTCCCTTAAATTAAGTTAAAAAAAGGTGAATTTCGATAGTGAATAGAAGGAACCAGAGGTGTGCCGATTGCGTTTTTTCTACCGTTACAAAAGCGTGGTTCATAGATATCACTGAATAGTTTCAGCACCACAATGATGTGAGAACAGTTGACCGCAATTTAACTTTCACAGACATCTTCGACCCCAACCGACAATGTTACAGTCCCCGTACTCACTGGAAGCTCGGCCTAGTTCGATGTTGTGACATGGTGCCACATGTTTTTCCGCAACGAAGGTCACCCTGGAACTGTTACCTCATGAGGGACACAGGCCAAACACGTGAAGCTCCAGCCTTACCCCCGATAACATCTTATCTTTGATTTCTTAATAACTTCTTGCAGATAGTTTAGTGATCTCTGAATGGCTGCGATCAAGAATCCGACGAGCCACAAGACTATTATTATACTAGAAGTTCACATTTCTTGTGAATAATTTCGCAATGTCGCAATTTAAAGGCTATCGAAGGAATCAAAAGCGCATTGTGTTTTACAGGGCAGTAGTGCATGTGGATATGAGAATCTTTCATGGAAATGCCGGTAGTCTGATTTCATTGCCATTTTGTTCTCAATAAACAAAAGTTTTGACCTTCTCAATAAGAGCAGGTGCCCTTTCATAATCTAATTATCTGGGATCAGTTGAGTAATTTAAAATGTGATATGCCTCTCCTAGCCGAATATCAGTAGCTACTTAAGGGGCGGATTACGCACTGCTTGAGATGAATCTTGTTCTTCGAATGCCTTATGGGACCGAAATAAAGGAGGATCATCAGCCTATCCGATTTGCAAACTTGTAACTGAGTTCGATGTTAATCTGCCAACTGATCATGTTACCCAAAAACAAGAAATGTTCTCTATGAACATACATCAGCCATTTGAAAAAGAGAAATAATAGAACTACAGTACTAGTAGCCAGACGCTTTGGGTGCGACAAATTCAGGAGGATGGACTGCTTATTCAAAAAAGAAAGGAGCAGCTTTTAATCCTACATTGTGGGGTGATTTTATCGGCAAGAAATACGAATTAGCTGGTGCAAACTGCATTTAAAAATTCTGGGATGCGATTCTGGCTAAAAATGGGATTCACTGAATGTTCGGTTCCGAAATCCAAGATGATGTTTCCACGAGAAAGACCGAAGCAGCGCTCGTCGGAATTGTTTGCTGAACACATTGTACAACGTCGGGTTGATGGCGGCGTTGAGAAAGATGAGTGTCTTGGCGAAGAGCAAATACCAAATATTCCAGAACTGGTGTTGGTGGTCACGAAAGCTGTTATAGATGAGCAGAAACCGATATGGTAGGCAGCATAGAGCAAACGCTGTGACGATGATGACCAGCATCCTCAGCGACTGAAACAGACAAATCCGTGTTAATTTTTGAAAATTCTGATTTCAAACCAAATAGCCTTATTGAATTTATTTGTACATTGTACGATTCGTGGTATGTACAACATACCGAAAACCGTTATCTTGACTGCAATGATACTATGATTGATTATGTGGTAATGAGTGGTCAGCAAATACACACAGTTCCGCAAACATCAGTCAGTGTGACTTTGTTTCATTGAATCATTGGTTAAAAGTACTCTCCGGCCGACGATTGAAACAAGAACGATTGACTGGGAAAATTAATATAGTCAAGAATTCATCAAGAAAAAGTCTCTGAGTTGAACTTCAAGTTGATCTTCGCCTTTTGTCAATGCGAATAGGAAATTCAGCTGGAACTCGAGCGCAAAAATTCCGTTCTCTAATGACTTTAGCAGTCAAGTCAACCCATAATCACAGGTCTGACACTTTGCGCTCTTATCTCGGGTAAAACTGACTGAATGATACGGCTGAAAGCTGCAGCTAGACGCAAAAGTCGCTACAGTATTCAGACGTCTTGGTGATGTTGAGTCTTCAAAGATGGCATCAGAAAACCTTTATACTTTTTGCTGCTAGCAATAGAACTGGACTTCCCCCCCCCCCCACATCCCCCACCCCCAGAGGGGAGAACCTATAACCACTCCTCAAAGTCGGGGGTGAAACGCCCATCCAAAAAGTATAAAAAAAGTATAAACTATTGCGCAATACACCCACCATTTTGGCTTTCGCCGATGAAGTATGGGGACTGCACGATTTAGTCGTGCTAACAGTCCTTGAGAACTGTACCATAAGGTGGGT
>JAQIWT010001305.1:0-11415 GCA_034696485.1 Isohypsibius dastychi | reverse complement strand
ATTCCCGAGTTGAGATATATTATTCGTGATATGTTCTTTATTGGTGGCGGCTGTTTCAAGCATATTTCCGGTGTTTTTCGCGAGTTTTTATTACTAAGTTGTGTTGATGTGCTTTGTCCTCATGTTGCTAACTCAGAATATTTGAACTGATTTCCAAAATGGCCGCTCTTATATATCATGTTAAGCAAACTTGCTTACTACAGTAGAACCATGTCGGTGACATCGGTCAGTCGGTACGGGTGGGATTAGTCGGGTGTTGTGCTGGTGCTAGAGCGCTGCATGGGACAGCGCTACTAAAGTGTTTGAAGTTCCACTTCTCCCCTTGCTTGTAGATAAGTGCTGGTAAAACATCAGTAATCACCTATATAGGGAGCAAATTTTCAGGCTCCCTCCGACTCAAACTAAATGGGCTCTGGCGTTTCGTTCTAAAAAGTGTGAGAACGTGGAGTTTGGCCCAGTGTGGCAGATCGAAAGGTCTTTCTGTATCGTGAAACTTGCAGAGGTCAACATTCTCTCTTTTAAGTACCGGGGGTTACTGTATTCCACCAGTACAGTACATGTTTTGCTTGAACTTGCTTTCATGGCCGTTGGACCCTCGGCTGCCGAAATGGAGATATTCAGAAATTTTATTCGATCTCGATAAAATGCACCAGCTCGTTGACGAGATTCGAGATATTCAGCAAAGTGGACAGGGATGCTGTTTTCTAAGTGCCAACATGACAGCTGCAGACACCCCGGGGCGGGCTGGCTGCAGCTAACCGATATTGCGAATTCGGATTTCCAAAGAATGCAGCTCGACCTTTGCTTGATGCGTCTGCCTCTGCGTCTGTCTTGTCTCCCCTCAACATACAAGGTTTGATTTAGGACGAAGTTTATAAAATCGGTGGTGTTTTTGGACCTATTGCAACCATCGCAACCGCGGAAAACAAAATGCAACCTATGGAAACCGGTTCAGAAAGAGCTCCCTGGATGGCAGTGTTTACTGATTTCTCCTGTGGTTGTCCATAATCGATCCAATTACTCACTGGCGCATCGTTCAGAAAAAAAATCTTATTTATTTTCTTATTCAATTTTCACCTATTCGCATCGCCAAAAATTGATGGTTAGGCAGAAAAATGATGTGAACGAAACCAGTGAAACCAGTGAAACCAGTGAAGGCAGTGAAACCAACGCAACTACCGAAACTGTTGCAACCAGTGAAACCAGGGAAACCAGTGAAGCCAGTAAAACCACTGAAACCACTGAAACCACTGCAAACATTGAAACCTTTGCAACCAGCGAAATTAGTGAAACTGAAACCTCTGAAACCACTGAAACCCTTGCAAACACTGAAACCCTTGGAACCACTGAAACACTTGCAACCACTGAACCCCGTGCAACCACTGAAACCCTTGCAACTAGTGCAACCGAAAATGCTTCAGTCTTTGAACTCAGTGCAAACACTGAAACTATTGCAACCATTCAAACCAGTACAATCACTGAATCTCCTCCATTTTATTCTTTGTGGAACCACTGCAACGTGGAAACTTTTTCAACCAATATATTGTGATTTCCGGTAAGATTTGATTGCATTTGAAACCAAAGCTCATCCGAGGATACCAAATAAAATTGAAGCAAAGAAAGAATTCTAACTCCCGGGTAACGCGAAACATTGAACTCAACTGCACTTAACACCCATTCCACGAAACAGACATTTTTACGGCTTTGACAATACAAACAGGCTACGTACGAAATGAAAAAACTCCATCAGCACTTTTTGTCCCCCCCCCCCAGCCGGAAGAGACAAGAATAACCGGAAGTGTTAGAAATTAAGGGCATCAGAATGTAAGTAGGGAGCTGCCAGATCAGCAACACTGGAATCCGATGTTAAAGTAACTTCTCATCTGCCCGCGGGAGTATCACTGGCCCTATCCCAGAATTTCTTGTATGGAAATGGCCGGGTTAAATTCGGGAAGAGGGCGTAATTATACCGCCGTATTCGCGAGATGTACATGACAATGCACCAACTGTTTTGAAAATTCGTCGTTCATAGACTATTTGCACCTTAAATATGGGTGGGCTATTCAGATTTTCTGATAAGAAAATCTGGTTTATCTGTGGTTTTCCTGCAGTGTATTCATAAATCAGGATATTTTCATAGTCATTCGCGGCTATCCTGGTTTCAGTGGTTGCCAGGGTTTTAGTGGTTGCACGGGTTTCAGTGGTTACCGTGGCTGCAAAGTTTTCGGTGGTTGCAAGAGTTTCAGTGGTTGCAAGTGTTTCAATGGTTGCAAGGGTTTCAGTGGTTACCGAAGTTGCAAAGGTTTCGGTGGTTGCAAGAGTTTCAGTGGTTGCACGGGTTTCAGTGGATGCAGTTGTTTTAGTGGTTTCAGTGGTTTCATTGGTAGCAAAGGTTTCAGTGGTTGCATTAGTTCCGGTTTTTGTTATTCCTGTTTTGATAGTTTGTGTAGCACATTATTAGTTTCAATAGGTTGCATTTGGTTTCTTCTGGTTGCAAACGTTGCAATTGGACCGGAAACCATATTGATTTTATAAACTTCGTCCTAAATCGAACCTTGTCTCGTGGCCATAGAGGTCGAAAATCCAAACTTTTCATATTCCTCTACATTATCCTTTTTTCTATGAAACTGCCGTTTCCGATTTCTCGAAATATAATCAGCAGATAAGTTACAAAATCACGGAAAAAAATCTTGGCGAACCCTCAAATAAAGCCCCAGCTGATTTCTCAGCTCTTAATTGGAGCTCCAAAATTCGGAAAAAACCAAAATGCAGTAGATCAAAATCTTAACACTGACTTTGGAGCATTTTGCTCTAAAATGATTAGGTGATCTATTATGCTAAAACCATTAAAGGCTGGGGTCGATTGGACCCCACCTGGTAAACGAAGAGTTAAGGAAGGTGGAAGAATATAATCAACCCCCTTCTATCTACTTGATATCTTGGCACAAAGCATCTGCAAAATTGTCGATCTAACAAGCAAACGTGCGTAGCCCGAAAGCTCAGATTTCAAAATGGGAAAGTGCAAAAGATAGCTTTTTTGCGCTGATCACCATCTGACTAATGAGGCGGTTGATAACGGGCTTGTAAGCGGGTAAAAAAGGGAAGAAGAAAGAGAAACGTCCCTTTTTTGGTAGAAAAGTGGTCACAAATATTCCGCCAAGGCCAACGTCAGCCACGGGCGGGGCTAATGGTCTACAACTTGACGCATTGTAATAACGAGGCGGAACGTAGATCGGTGGCACCAACGTCACTCTCAAGCGGTATTTGCTGATTGCACTACACGTAAGGGAAGTTTTCAGGCTAAATGAATGACATCGCATTGTGTACAGCCGTAATCGGTCATCAAGTTTTTTGCGTGAATAAAATATGTTGATTGTTATTCGAATTTGTTGACTTTTAATCTGGTAAGACCGCAAATATTCATTTGGAAAATCGTTTCAATGCAGACGAATTTGTTTATTTCAATTGAAAAACTTCATCACACAAATGAGAATCCACATCCTGACAGAGCAAGCTCCGAATCTGTGTGGATAGATCTTGTTCAAAAAAATCACTCAATGAAAATATTACACAAATGATTCACCTGAAAGAAATGGTTAAAGCAGAGAACTTCCTCCATGTTTTTGATGATCTTTCGGTTTACGGGGGAGCTGTATCTTCTCGGGGCTTTATCCAATCACAAGATATCTGCTATTAAAAATGTAGCGCTTTAAAAACTGAGCCAAAATGTCTCGAAGATGCCGTGAAGAAAACGAAGTTCGTGGGTTTGGTCGATTTCAAATTTTTGGGTCGAGACTAAAAAACTTCTGACCGTTTCTTGTTCTTTTGACCCTCAAGGCTGACAACCATTCTTCATCGTTCAGTGTGATACCTGTTCGGATAGAGAAATTAATTTTCTATCGACTGTGTTAGAAGCCACCAGTTTTGGAGCAAAGGGGGCGAGGTGCGCTACCCCAAAGTTTGTGGTCAAAAATAGCGGACAACCCGGTTTTGCGTTCGTGCAAGTTGACTGGCAAACAACCCATCAAAACACGATCCGAAATTTGACGGACAAATTACTTCCAAACTCGGAAGCCATACACATCTAATGGCTGTATCATTCCGGTCGTCTTGGGAGAAATGGTATGGACGACGATATTGATGGAAGTGTCAAGCTGATGAATCGCTCGAGTGAAGCCAGTCCATGAGTCCAGAAGCACAACAGAAACGTAACGCGAACCAATGGTAGCCAAAGTGCGTCCAGTATAAAGTTCCCTGTTGAACCTGGATTGATCTGCATTACGTACTCTGTTGGCCCATAATATTGAACATAATTGGCAACCTGCAACATATATTTCCGTAGCAATTTTTAACATTAGTAAATCGCTTCTTACATTGGTAACAAACTCCTTGGCAGACTCTAGAATTGCTTTCTGATCACGCACTTCCGCTGCAGTCAAATATTTCGTAATCTTCCGTGAAACAATGCGATGACGCTGTTTGAAACGCAAAACCCATGTAGCAGATGCCTTGAAGTCCTTTTAGCCGATTTCGACGTTTGTTTGCACTGCCCAGCGTCTCAAGTCAATGTCATGCACAATTTTGCGATTGCCGCAATCATACAATTGCCGCTTGATATTTCTGGAAAACTTCTGCCGCAATCCAGCGTGACTTCTCTTTCTTGCCGCCCTTTTTCTGGAGCGTTTTCTCCCATCGATGAAGCATAGCAGCACAAGTCAGCTGGCGAAATCTGGTTTGAACCGTCTTAAAGGGTCTTGAGGGATCATTTTCGCGCCAGAATTCCACAGCACGCTTGCGGTGTTCAAAATCCGCAACACCAACAGAAATGGTCAGTACAGACGAAGGCTCATACAGTGTTCCCGAATCAGATTGTCCGTCAACAACATCCATTGCGTCAGATGCGTCAAAACTGAGCGTAGGAATATCCAATCCGTCTTCTTCGTCACTTCCGGTCTCTTCAGATTCCGACTGCGCTGCATCATTGTCAATATCCAAATCCCCACCCTTCCACTATTTAAATGCCCAAAGGATCAATTTCAGAATCAATAATCACTGCAAATGAGTTCTTGTAATTTCCAAGAAATTACGGATCAATGGTTTCTTACCACGCAAATCATCCAACAAGATCTTCTCATTCGGAGTCAGCTCACCAACCCCTCTGGGAGACACATAATACCGCCCAAACAAACACTGTAGCACGTTGTTTAAATTGAAGGAGTCCATCCTCATTTGGTCAAAGTATCAACAGAGATAAGCTTGAAGTTTTGAATTTCAGAAATCCACAACAAACCACATCGAACTGCATGAAATCAACCAAATTGCTTGATTCCAGTCTGTTGGAATGGAGAAAACATGGTTGGAGCCGCAAATCTACGTTCTGTCTCGATATTACAATGCCTCAAGAATTTGCCTCATGTTGGAGACGATTGGCCCCGCCCGTGGCTAACGTTGGTCCTGGCGGAATATTTGTGACCACTTTCCTACCAAAAAAAGGACGGTTCTCTTCCTTCTTACCTTTTTTACTCGCTTACAAGCCCGTTATCAACCGCCTCATTAGTCAGATGGTGATCAACGCAAAAAAAGCTATCTTTGCACTTATCCATTTTGAAATCTGCGCTTTCGGGTTACGCACGTTTGCTTGTAAGCAGTAATACACCAGCAAACACTAGATTTTCAATTCACAACTTAACTTCAACTGATATTCTGCATAGTTCGTGCAACACGTTTTCATAGAAAACTATTTTTTGAATGCCAAAACAATTTGAACTTTATGGTTCAAGAAAACGAAGAGTTGAAGAAACTGGTGACAGTCCAGTCTTCATGGTGCACTGAATGAAAATTTCATCAAATTTTGCGAAGCCGAACTCACCATGCAGAAAATTATCGTCAAAAGCGTGGCAGCACTGTCGCCTGAAGAACCCGTTCCCGCCCTGGGTTAAGATACTACGATTAGGACGTGAATATGCGCTACTTGCGTTTCGGAGGATGGGTGTAACTACCGTGATCAGAAACAAGGGTGACGTTCCGGAATTTCTGAATTCATTGCAACACGTGCCCTAATTTGGATCATATGGTTCCACAAACCATTCATTTCTGAGGCGTGTCTCTAAACTGATGTGGTGGGGATGGGGTAAATTCCTCGTGAAATGCGCACACTGTCAGCACGTACCTGAAAAATCATCACTCTGATCCCTGAACCGTACAGGGTCGTTTGTGGTCTTATTTTTCTCCTCCACCACTCGTGTATTCACCCCGGCGTGCACACCCATAGTTTGTTTTTTTCTCTTGGTCTTTCACTCGAGTGAACAGGTTCTCTAACCCAGCCATTCTCTTAATCTGGTTGTATGAACCAGGACTGGTGGACCGTTCTGCTCAGAAAACCCGTTTTTTGAACCACGAAATGTCTGTTTTCTCGTCGAGCATTGTAGAAATTCTAACGTGCGCAGAATGAAGTACAGGTCGATGTACATCGTACTGCCCAACTTCCCGCGTACCACCATTCTTCAGTGGATTTTCTCGCTGTGCTCCCTGATGATTCCATCCATGCCTGATGGAAATTTTCTCCCACACCCATGGGGGGGGGGGGGGATAACCGATCATCGTTGACCGGTTTCGTAGTCCTCAAAATTGGCTTGAATGCACCAAGTAAAGAAAAGGTTTTCATAGAACAGAACATCGTAGACGTGCGTCTCTAGTATAATCCCATAGGCGGGATTTCGGGAAAAAAACAAATGGCTTTATAGAACTGGCAACCTCCAAGATTATTCAGACTATCCAAGACTATTCAGGATCCCCAACGCATATCGTGCGTTCCCAGTGGTACTGCAGTTCGACAATCTGACAGGCATAGGCAGCCGCATGAGGTACCAATTTATGTCATTTACCAATGAAAATCAGCTCCCACGACCGAGTGCCAACCGGTATTCACATCTCTATACGCAATGTTTTGGAAGACGCTAGCTTACGTTATACTGTGTATCTTTCTCGCGAAGTCCCGTGGGTGACAGTGTGCCCACCGCAGCTTGCCATGTGGAAATTAGGGATCCAAATTTATTACTCCGGGGATATTCAGCAACATTACCTGAAGGAGTTGTTCTCTGTAGGAATCTCGATAAAATTTGCCACAAGATTAAATGAATTCTTTGAACAGGTCACTTGAGAATTTATGAGGAAAAAATTTCAGTTAATAGAATGACAGTTCAATAAGTAACAATAAGCATCCGAATATTGAATATTCATAGCCCCCGAAATAACCGGAAAAGATGTCCGTCCAAATTTATACAGTAATATCCCAACAAAGACTCTCCTTTTGCGGACGCCTGTCAATGCGACCAAACCAATTCCACCATTTAGAATGGCAAAAATAAATGGGGAAATTTTGATTCAGGTTCAGAGGTCGACCTTCGGTCGACCCAAAACGGCGACCCGAAAAATTCGAAATTCAGTTTTTTCGATCTTGAGAACGAGCGATCGACATCTCAACATACAAACTCATACCACAAAACTCGTTCTGCTTGATTGTTAGTCGAAAACAGAATAAATTTCGAAAATCGGGTCACACCGTAAGCCACAGTTGCTGTCACGTGCCTGTCATGTAACCGGAAATGACTAGTTTTCCAGCCTAGTTATGGAGAATCGACTGAGACATACGGCAACGATGTGGTTCAACATCACTTACGAGAACCGGAAATGGAGTCACTTCCGGTTCCGGTTGTCATGGTAACAAGTTATGGAATAAAAACTCTGAAACACCACATGAAAACGTGTTTTCCAAGCGTAATCTCGCCTAGATATTACTGTATGCCGTAGATTTGCGTAGCTTAAACGCAGCTAACGAGGCCTGTACCAGTCAAAGCGTAGCGCTACGCGGTACACACTTGTAAATTGGCAGCTTTAGCCAGTGAAGACAACTTTCCTTCGCTGAAAAAGCACACGTTCTCAAAAACACAGATCAGCTCAAAAGTGCGCAATGGCTAAAAGAGTCAACGTATTGATGTCATTCCCAGTGGTGTGCCGAGGTTCAAAACTTCGGGAGGCTGAGTTCTTTTTTCAATTTTTCGCTGTGCACTGGTCCAGCCGGGAGGCTGACTTTTTGGTCCCCGGGGCAATGGTCCATGGGGGAGAGGGGTCGAAGTCAGGAAGGGGGGTTTTTTGGGGCTTCGGGGGTTTCAAAAAGGTAACAAAAACCACAAAAACGTTCGAGAACCTGATTCGAGAGGCTGGCAAAATAATTCAAAAGGCATATTCAAGAGGCTGGCAAAAATATTCGGGAGGCTGAAGCCCTGAATTTTAGCTGCCTGTGATTTAGCACCTGGTCGCCTTCGCTCCTTCGGTTGACGTCGACGAACAGAACACTCTCAAGTCTTCGAAACCCTTTCCCTTGTTTGTATACATACAGAAAGCCCGGCGATCGTCCACGGCGCAAAGTTCAGAAAATGAGTCCAGTGAACCGCCGGCTCAACAAACCCAGATTCCTTAAACCGGTTCGAATCAACGGTCGATTTGAAAATGAAGTTTGTGAACCTTGAAAGCTCCACGAAAGTTGAATCTGAGTTTGAAACCATATGGGGCCACCGGCGAAAACTTCTCATATGGGGCCCTATATGCTGGCCAGAACAATGTCTGGCCCCATCGGGCTAACGTTCGTTTTTTTCGACTCCGACTTGGCCAAAATTGACCAAACTTCACGAAAAACGTGTTCTTCGTGATAACTTCTGGGGTTTTTGGACATGGTATGTCTGGATATAGGGCGAAAAACTGATCCCTTGGATGAAACCGACAATGTGTGGCCCAAATAATCATACATGATGCTAGCCGTTTTGTATGTGAAAAAATCAGCGGAAAATTTTTGCAGTCCAAAACGTAAACCTTGAACAACTTTCAGGAAAGCTACAATTATTTGGCTGAGTCTATAAAATGCCATGGATGATGCGGAGAGCAAGGAAGATGCTGCCAGGTTATGTTGCCGGCAGTGTTGTGCTTTTGCACATGTTTGCTGGATTTTTGCTTTCCGTGCAATTGGTTTATTTCAAAACATAAGGATAATTTCATCCTTCAAACAAGAAACACTGATTGTACAACATTTAAAAGTTCCGACCAAACCCAACGTAAGCATTTTTTGCCCTTCGTTCCCTCCCGTTACTGGCAAGAGAATTTTTTCTGGTGCCAGTCTCATCCTACCGACGTAGCTCCCTCATTCAACTTCAGACAACTTTATTTTCTTGCGCTTCAGACCCAATATATACTTTTGTTGAGAAAATGAGATGTTTGCACCAATTGACTATCACAGCTTCAAACGATCCCGGTTTAAATGGTATCAGTAGGTTCGATTGGTGCCGTAATCGTCATCAAAATCAAACGAAACAGCAGGCAGTAAGGGAATCACCCGATTGTCTTTTTCCGCCACTTCCGCTGGACGTTCATACCTTTCCGCCACGTTGCGGAAGACTCTCGTTACCGTGGTTGAAACGGTGATGACAATAACTGGTGCGGGTGTGGGTCGAAAACAACATATAGAGCGGGTTCAAAAAACGAGCTGAATCTGGTTCCAACAGTCCCTGTAATCTTAACTCTTCGTTGACCAGGTCATTTTACTTCTACCGGTCACCAGGTGGGGTGCGACGGATCCCAGGTCAGTCGGCCAAAGGTGAGCGGTACAGTTAGCCAAACTGGCCTTGGGTGAAGTTATAACAGAATGTGGGCTAGAGATCAAACGAAACCGAGGTGTTTCGCCACGGTGTTTCCCGATACTCCAATTTGAACGGAAATCGGTTCTTTCTAACCATATTATACCTATATATGCGACTCGATGTGGTTCTTCTTCCTTCAACTCCTTCTTCGATATCTTATTAAAATTATTGATTGGTCCACGGTTGTGCCGGCCACACTTCATAGATGGACGGTAACTATTTTGAATCGTTTTGTTCCTAACCCAAGTGGTCAATCAAGGTGATCGAACTATCCGTGCATATTCGACCCGCCAACAACTTCAGAGAGTTCCCTTACCAACCCTGACAACATTTCGAACCCAAACATCACCAAAGACTTAAGATTCGAACCTTCTTCCGAACGTTTTCGGAATGGAAATTGTTTCAAACGGTTCAAAATGCTTCTAACGAAAAGGTGGGGATAAGAGTGCGGAACATTTATAAAGCTGCCCAGGTGATCCATTCTCACCTTCCGGTTTGCGGTGGTGCGTTACTGGAACCCGAAAGCAGGGACCAATATTTTGTAACCTTTTTAATTATTGTGATCGCACTCGAATTTTGAACCGAGTTCAGAATAATGCTGCTGCCCTGGTCAGACTGTTTCTCGATTGACCATGCAGCTGAAAAGGTATTATGATACTTACGTACTGCCACATGCAATCTCATATTCATGAACGACATTTAAGGGGAAGGTTTGTTTGAACATCTCAGAATTCAGGCACTGGAAAGGATAACACATAACAATCCCTATAATAACAGCAACTCCTCCGGTCTTACCACAGCGACAGAATTTGATTCTTTTTTCCGGAGAAGAGGTTCCCAGTGATCACAGAGAAAAGTAATCTTCAAGGATATCGATGAGAGACAGACATTTGGGAACGAAAGTATGAGAGAGCGAATTTGAGAACCACAATAAACAGGACGAACTTGAGATGGTGAAAATAATATAGGCGTACTCTTACTGCTTACTCGATTAGCTTGGATGTAAGTGAGGAAGTAAGTTTATTCAACTCCTCCTTGAATAGGAGGCAGTAACGTTACCCGTCACGGTTTCAAAAAGTACGACACTTCCGGTTGCACCAACCAGAAAAGGAAAAACCAGACACCGAGCTCTCTGTTCGCATCATAAATTGGGTGAAAGAGAATATAGGCAGTAGGCAATAGGCAGTAGGCAAAAATATATGGTAGACGGAGCAGTGGATTAACGGAGGCGAGGGTAGAGTAAGGTAGTCTGCGGGGTCCAGATCGATGTTTAAAACATCAAACAACTGGTGGCGAAGTACTTTTACTGGGGAGGCGTGGCTAACGCTAACTTTAACACAGGGGATCAAGATGGTGAACCGATGGGATTAACTAAGAAAAACTAGACCTGATTACCTCTCCTGGACTCCCTATAGACGTTCAAAGTGTGAGTCCCCCCTCCCTTGGGGGTGGGAACAAAAAAACATTTTTCAAAAAAGACTGCATGCGAAAGAGCGAGATCTGCGAACCAGGATCGCAGAGTTTAATTACACCTCACTTCACCACAAGGTCATGTTATCAGATACTTTGGTCACATGTATATATATGTATATGTATATGTATATATATATATATATATAGTAAACTACACGAACGAACCAAGCCTGAAACATAATATACCAATCAAACGAATGTTGAACAACGGTGAACGACCGTTGCCGTCAAGTTCCTCTCGTTCAATTGTTCT
>JAQIWT010001304.1:0-11418 GCA_034696485.1 Isohypsibius dastychi | reverse complement strand
GACCCCACCCCCCCCCCCCCCCCCCGAAATTCGATGTTTTTTGCTGTCAAAACGACAAATTTTCGAAAATTTTAGAAGTTTTCAAAAAGTTCCCCGATGAAAATTTTCCAAATCCACCACAGGTTGCAGCTCGAAAAATCTCCTCTCGCCCCCCCTCCCCATTTTATCGGCCAACTTGTTTCTATGAAGTGCCAATGCCAAAACAGAACATTTCCAGTTTCCACCACTCGGCCTGGAAGAATTTCCGTCAATGCAATTAGAAAGTCGGTAATTATCCTTCAGACCTATGGAGAATCATTTTCTGTCCAAATCTCGAATTTTTAACTCAGTTGCCGTTTTTTTGCTGCGTGCGTCTGTTTTCAATAATTTACACTTTTTCGGACGCACAGGGTAATGTGGTTAGATTTTCAAAATTTAGGGCTTGGGTCCAAACCGAGTTAATTTCGCTTGAAACGCAGAAAATTTGCAGCGTTAACACACGTTCAACAATTATTTCCAAAAGTGGGAAGAGACTAGAGCAATCAACGAGATTCAGACAATAATTTTATTTTATTTTATGGACTGAAGCACGCAGATTTGTGACTGTGAGTGGTATTTTTTTTCCTGTTCATCAGGGTTCAGGGCACAGTGTTACTGTAGAGTGAAGCAGAGCTAGCCAATCAGAAATCAACCAATAAAATGGTATCGGTTGCTGTAGTTAGTGAGCTAGTCTGGCGTTTACGCTAAGCTTAGAAGCGATCACGCTGACGATGATGCTGAAAATGAACCTCTGAATATCAACGTTACACCGGGCAGCGTGATTCATTCTGATCGATTTGGTCGCGCTAAATCCGATTTTGCATGATGCCATCCATTCGGGTTGAAGAGGACATGATGGCATGGCTTGGGGTCATCGCTTTTCTGCTTAGCGTAATTCGCCCAGTATATGTAGGGGTATCACTTTCAGAACAGTGTGGAAACGTTGGTGCAACGTCGTCCTCTGTACTCTAAGTTTGTTTTACCGAGCAAAATTCCGAACCCGTTCTTGCTTGCACGGGTATACTAGGTTTTCGGTGACGTTAAAGAACCGGAGTACCTTTGGTACGTGACAGTGGGCATTGCGCTAGGCTTGAGCGACAACCAAGTACATTTCATTCCGACCATATTTTGTTGATTTTGTCGCCCTGGTACAAACTGCGTTTTCTGATAATTCTGTTTGGTGACAAATAGTACGCACCTTTTAGAGTTATCTTACTACGACTCGGACTGTGTTTGTGTTGCCGGATGATAAACGATTAACCAGGACAAAATACTGTCACCACACCAGGTACCGGGAATGAACAACAGCAAACAAGATAATGAAAAGAACTGGGTTCGGTAACTCTGCACTTTCTAACTTCGCACATGTATTTAAGATAGATAGATACAGAAGACAAATAGATTGTTGACCTCGAAACTGATCTTTGTGCCAAACCCATTCGCTGCGTCGGAGTTGAATCTTGCCTCGTAATGCTACTTGGGAAGTATATAAGGCAGTTTGTACAACACGACTTTCGTTCATGAGTCTTGACTCTCAAGGCATATCTTTGCGAAGATACTTGATTGATCGTTTTCATTTTCAGATCACATCAGTAAGTTTCTTCGAATTCAAAATTTGTTACCTTTGACTTCGAAAGGTCGTCAGCGATGTGTCCAAGTTCACATTTTTATGTTTTTCAGGAATGGTTCTTGACAGGAACTCTCTAGATTACCAAATTCTTCTACAGACAATCTATGCGGAAGCACGAGGAGAGCCTAAAGAAGGACAAGTAGCTGTAGCCTGGGTCATCCGAAATCGAGCTAAACAGAATCGTAAGGATTGGGGAGGAGACACTCTTGCTGGTGTGTGCCTGGCGAATGAACAATTCCAGTGCTGGAATGGACATAATGGACACTCTAACGAGTTCAAACCCATTGAAATGAAAGAGAAGTGTGGAGAGACACGTGCCGAAATTGAAGAATGGCTGGATAAATTCGAGCAAGAGGAAAGCCCTGTAGGTGATGCCGACCACTACAACAACCCAACCAAAGAGGGTTATTCTCCTTGGACGAAAAACTGCTACGATAGAGGAACGATTCAGAAACATCAGTTTTATAAAGAAAAACCACGTGTTTGACTGGCTGGGCTTTTGAGAACAAGACCGTCTGTCGTTTAAATTATGGTTAAAGAAAAGTTATCTTTCTTGTGTTCTCGAACTCGCTTGTAGAAACCGGTGCATGTACTGCTCTTACTGGCTTTGCCAGAAACAAAACCACGCTCGCTTACCGCGATCACCGTTGTTTTTCCGCCGGAACCAGCTTGTGTGGAACAAACTGTGATGATCAGCTTAGGGGTACTTGTAGCAAAACTTCAAATCGAAGGAAGTCGTTGAGATCCATATTTCTTCCACTTGTCTTATACTCGCCTCTCTCCCTCTGTGGTACCAGGTAGGCAGCAGTCACGCTAGGTTTTCTTGTCCCATTCTTGACTAGCTTTTGGTTTGCTCTCAGATTATTTTATTCAGTACAATTGGCTCAAAGTTCACCAAGAAGTAACTCTGACTTGCGTAATACACAAATTCTATTGCTGAGTGACGACATAAAAGGGGGACCAAATATCACGGTGCCTACATTACTGGTTCACATACATAGGTGGTCCACTTAGAGCGGTCCACTTAGAGCGGTCCACTTACACAGGTTCCCCCTTATGTAAAACATCGGGCGAAAACATGGTGAGCTTCGATACCGTGAAGACAATTGTTTTCAATGTATTACCGTAGATATGACTAATTACTGCTTATCCAATTGATTCAATGATTTGAATTTCGTTCGCATTTTGATGGTCCACATACAGTACACCTGCAAAGATATCAGTATAGATTTACAAATGGCACTCCCCTCGTTACGTTAGTTGACGCCATCCAACATTGCGACGAGTTATAGGCATACGTTCACGCATACGACGACGCAGCCTATACGTTGGTGCCGTCGCTTGACAGTGCGAGTCGCGTCTCGCCTTGCTCCAAAATAGCAAAATAATTTGTGCCTTGATTTTAAAAATATAAAGGCTTGTCGGTTCCTTGTTGAAATGGTTTCATAAAAAAGAAGATTTTTTCTCTTATCATCTAGGCGAAAAGCTGATGAATTCCGAATGATACGTTTCCAGCAGCCCCCAATAATCGGCGAAATCCCTGTATAAATTTCGATTCTGTACCATGCTAGATCACGTGACTGCAGCGACCTCCTCAACCCCCATGGTATTATCTATCTCCTACATCTGTGAAACACGGAGGTATCAATTATGTCACTTTATTCAGAGCTGGTTTTCCAGAGAATGCTTGAACTACCTGGATAATCACACACCCTGATCGTCCCAACCACCAGTTCTTGGTTAATCAATCGAGGCCGTTTTCCAATTATCCATTATCGGCATCAGAGTTTTTCCCATCCTTGCACTTCCGTTTGGTACGACACAGAATTAATAACGGCATGTGAGACAATCCACCACTACGCCCTCATCATTATATCTCCTTCTCGCGGCTTCCGTCCAAATTTGATTTATTCCTTTCTTTTTTCGCAACTTCAGCAATGTCGTCGTTGAATTACCATGCTAATTTTTCCTCAAACAACTTCTCCACTTCAACACGCCTGTTTTCCGCAACCATCGTTAGATGGTATGCCCTCGTCCTTGTACTATCAGTTTTCGGAGTCATAAACAACGCTGTCATTCTGATTATCATCATTCGAAAAAGGTCACTGCGATCAGGAACGGGTGTTCTGATTACCAACATGGTCTTCACGTTCTTCTTAGTGTGTGCATGTTTTGCGTGGACAAATTTGTCCGTATTTCTCCAGGATAAAGGCGTCGTAATGCCGCTAATTGGGTGTCATTACATCATGCTTGTCTTTATAGCATTGATTACAGCTGCAGTTTGGGCGAATGTCTTCTTGGCGCTGAATCGATTTGTAGCAATCTGCATGCCTGATCAATACGCGGTCTGGAAAAAAAACAGGGTGAGCTTCAAAACCATGCAAACTTTGTCTAACAATTTTCCTTCTCCCTCCAATGATGTGGTCGAGGAACATGTTCCACTTACTAGTTTTGTTTGAAACGGGTAAATGAGCCTACAGCTTGAATTCAATATGACAAGATGAATAGAGGGAGCCACATCACGGCAGCAAGGCTGAACAATGCTCGCAGAGATCGCCTTCCCACCAACTTTTTTCCAGGAAAGAGAATTCTTAAAATTATTTTGCATGAGGTGGTGGCAAAAAAGGGAAAATTCTCTAAAATGTTGGAGGTGACACGAGCTGTCGAAGAGGTGATGTGCGGGATTCTCAGCTTTCAAACCGAATGAAATTAGCTTTCAAACCGGATGAAATGGCACGTGCTTGTATGTGGAACAATTCGCAGTTTGTGCGGAGTGTGTACGTATACTCGCCCAGGTCATAAGTGGGGGGGGGGGGGGGGGGGGATGATCAGGATATTTGGGAACAAAAAGAAATACCTTGCTGCTTTATTTCTGTTGTTTCAAACAAGAAAAAATTGTAAAAACAACATGTTAAAGTGTTGTTAAAGTGTTATGTATGGTAGGTCTTTTTTTAAAAGTGTGAATTTCGAAGTCACTCTCGATATGGAACACCAGAACAATGAACATTCAAATCATTGAAAACAATTCTCGTTAGCGCAGAGATGACATATAACTGCAAATCTTATTGACTCGACAATCCTAGTTTCGAAAAACAAATCGGGTAGTCACTGTTCGATGAGTAACCATGCGTTTCTCTGTTCACCGTGCTATATTCTTAAAGGTGACCGTTGGACAAGTCATCGCAACCTGGTCAGTTGGGATTCTATTCGGTCTACTGCACTTTTTCGACATTGGCGGCTCATTCACTCGTACACCACTCGGACAATGTATTTTCATAGGTCATGGTAACCTGGGGCAAATGTTTTTCGTGTTGCACACTTTTGTTCCTTACATCATCTCGGGCTTGGTTGTCATCGCCGTACTCGTCAAGCTAGGTTTGGATTTCGCGCGCACGCAACGCGTGGGTGCGCAGCAACCTGCTGCCAATGAAGCTTTCATTAGACAACGACGACGACGCCTCATTGTCGCTAATATGCTGTTCCAAAAACTTTCGTGACGTCACGCCGCTGGCGTTACAAGACACCACACACGCTTTACGTGGTGCAGAGCAGGGGTGACCAACATAATGTTCAATTTTGCGTTTTTGATCTCGTTTTCTTCACATTTTGCCGCCACCCTATTCTACTCCCACTTTTCTGGAAGTATTTTGTGAGAACTTTCGAATGGAGTTACTTGCGGTCGGTTTCTCTCTTGCTTCTGCTCACAATCTACGTCGAATCCTTGATCGACTTCGTTGTTTTTCCAGACTTCTTGCTCTCCTGCCGTGCTGTGAATCTCGCATATTCTGATCTTAAAATATCATTTTAGGTTGGTTATTTTGGTTTCCGATGTTTTGCAGGGCCAGGTTGAGCTAGCTTTCGATGTGCGAGACCAGGAAAGACCAGCTACATTGTTGGTGTTTTTCACTGTTTATCTTCGTTTTTCGCTCGTTTTCTTCTCGACTGGCAGGTTTATTCTCAAGGAATCATGTTGTTTTATACTTAACCTCTCCGGGGGACCAAGAAAACGTGGATCTGAGTGCTGAACTGATGAAAACAGACTTTTCGCCATTCAAGTACTCGTAAAACGTTTTGTCCCCCCCCCGTGTGGATTGGGGGGCGGGGGGGGGGGGGATAGATAGAGTTGACACACTTTTTTCCCCGTACCAGCAAGACTGATTTTCGCCGGATGTCTTTACTCCGTTGTACAGAGTATGTTTTCGGAATCAGAAAAAACGAGCTAAATCATGAAACCATCTCGGGCATGGTTTTGTTCTGGTTGTCTTGCTTTATGAATAACGTACATGGAGAAAGTTGGATCGGTGGAAACTTTTGAACTTAAGTCCAACTCCCCAAGGAGACAGAATGTAGTGAGCCCAGACGCAGATGGAACTTCTGCTGTATCTGACCTCCGAACTCACCGCTTTGCTCATGATTTTGCGGGGGGGGGGGGGACAATATAGTCATCGGGCGGTAATATAGAAAGCCCATGTTTTCATTGGGTTTCTCCAGAAGTAGGGGCACGGCTTTTCTGATGGATATTAAGAAAATATGTTACAACTGAGTTATAGAGCTTTAAATTCTCTACAAAAGGTGTCGCCTCACATTAGTGAGGTCGAATCGGAATCACTCGAAAATAAAATCAGAAGACAATTTTCTCTCTGAAGTCTCTTCAAATCGTCACCCCTAGTTTGACACGTGGTACTCGTCACGTGGTGCAGTGTGGTGGCTTGATAGCGCAGTGCAACTGCAACAAGCTCCTCACGAGAGGCTTTGATGGTAGATCTGTAGTTCAAGTCAAAACGGCACTCAAGATGGCGCTGAGAAAGCCTTGTTGTAAGGAAAATGCACGCGTAATTTAACGGTCATTCAAAAGGCCGTATCGCTAAACATAGTATCACTCAGTTAATCACAGAGTGGGCTGTTTCACCAGAAAGGAAAACCAAATTACCCAAATGGAATTGCTTTAAGATACAATACAGCATGTAATTACATAGTTGACTCGTCTGTTCATCAAAAATCGGCGAAAATTGACGGTTTTTCGATTGAAAGCCGATAGATTGTAAATCACTCCCTCGTTGAAAATTTAGGCCGGGCTACAGACAAGAATCAATACATTTCTCGCCAACAAATTACTTTTTAATTGCTTTGAAATAACAACATGGTCTTCAGAAATTATCGCGAAACAGTTTCAATCATTATAATTTTACATTTCAATCTGAGAAGCACCTTCGCTTTGCTCTCCGCTTCTCCGATCATAATGTGATGCACCGTTCAATAGAGAAAAGTATGGAGAACAAGCTGAGACCATCAAAGTCGGCAATGATTGAATCGGTGAATTGAATTGGCCTGGTATATTTTTCATAAGTCATCCACAAGTTTAGCCTGTCTTTGTTCTCATTCCACTGTGACTTTTGCTGGCAAATGGCGCAATTCGTAACCCGTTGAATAGAATCAAAGCTACCCCCTTGAGAATAGAAATGACTTTAAAACAGATTACTGCTTATTCATTCGAATCCATTTTCATTTATCCCGTGATCTGAAAAACAGATGAGCGAGATTTATTCGTTCTCAAGGGATCACAGTTGTAACGAATAAGATCCACTTAATTTCAACTTTCTTTCAAACCCCCTAGGTCTCGATTCAGCGGATCATAACAAATTAATTCAAAACGCCCATACGAATTCATCCGATTTTAAATTCATTCGATTCCCCTTGTTAGCTATTGTTTGATGTTGATGATCAGTTAGTTTCCGAATTGTCTGGAGCCCAGTTTTTAAAAACGAAACTTGAACGGATTTTATTGTTTTTACAGACTTTCGTCAGAGTACGGTTTCACTTCACCTGAACTCGTGTTTTATGCTTCATCCAACGTGACCATTGACATGGTAACATGTTGCCAAAATGAGTTTGAATAAATATTTCAACGATCGTTTAATCATCGATTAGATCAACACTTTAAATGCATTTCAATTCTCCCCGGTATCGTTTCGCTTTAAATTCTATTTACTCTCTATTCATTCCCATTGAGCGCAGACCTCCAGGCCACTTTTCCGCCGAATTGCCGATATCCCATTAAACTCACACTGAACCGGAAATTCACAGGCCTCTCCAGAAAATTAAAGTCAAACAGTCTCGCGATTATTTGTACACCAGCGCGCAACTGCTTTATTTGATCACCCTAATTACGGGTCGTGCTTAGAATTGTCAGTTTCTGAAACTGCGAGAAAAATCACGTCGAACGAAAATGCTTTGCCTGATTCGTAAAATCCAGAATTTGACCCGATGATCTTTGAAATACACATAAATTTTCACGGATTGCATATTCGGTTTGAGGCATTCAAATTTCATGCGAGACTTTTTGTGTATAAATTTACCACATTCTCAGATACTGACTGTCACGCAGAATAACTGGAAGACTAATTTACATGTATTTCAGCGATATCGTTTTTGAGCCGCCGGAGAAGTTCGATGCTGGTTGAGTCAATCAAGCAAAAATTTGGCAACCGCCCCAGTCAAACGTTTGATTCGAGATCACCTGCTTTTCCTAGCTAACATCTTGAACCAACTATTAAATGAACGACAACGGTAGAAGTAGTGATAAATAATAAGTTTTCTAGGGGGGACGTTAGTAGAAAGAGTTTTCTGTTGTTGTGGTCTGTGCCGCCTTATCAGACAGTCTGCCCCGCTTGACTCGGTCTTCACGTTCGAACTGAGGCCAGCGGTGGTGCCGTCTGCACTGGCCAACGCCAATTCAGTTTGCAACGGCTGCTGTTCTCTTCTCCTTTTTCCCGATTTCGTGGAGTTCCGCACTTTGGCTTCACTTGTGTTTTGAATGGATATCAGAAAAGCCACAAGGTAAGTTATCCATCGATTGATATCGTTTTGGTACATCGTAATTCATGAAATGGACGTTCAGCTTGACTAGTTTCATCTTTGCAGTTTGCACTACATGGACTCCAATTGAGTCGGAAAACCGAATTCTCCTGCATCAGATTCAAAAGTAATCCAGCTGAAACAAACTTCGGAAACAAGCTCTGGCTTGGCGGTGAACAGCAGACCTATGGGAAACGAGGATTTTACCCGATGTGAGTTGGCAGAATGGCTTGAAATTTCACGTTGTGATCGTCATTTACCTGGTTTTCATTTGTGTTTTTTGTTTCAGAATTTCAAGAAATTTGAAAGATGCAGGGAGGCTCATTTTCAGTTTTCAAGGATATCCTATTTCTCACTGGATATTCCTGTTATGTTGGAGAGTGTTTTGTTTGGTCGCATCTTCCTTTGGATTTTCTGCTTTTTTCACTCGAATGTTACGGATTGCTCATGGGATTGTGTTTTTCCCGGTGATTTTGTACTTTGATGAACAAAAACCCATTTGTTTTGGAGCTGTTTTGTTCGTGATTCATGAAAAGCGTATGTAGAGTGCTTTCCATGCAGTGCTTTCGTGCACCTATTAACGCGCGTATTAATCACTGGTTGCTATTAATACCTATTCCCAATTTAATAAGAGTCGCATCTATTAAAAATCCTCTATGGTGACCTACTAATGCACTTCGACCGTTTGACTGGGGCCGAAAGACCACAAATGAAAAATAACTCCTACAAACAGATTTTTTCACCCATTGCTCTTATATTCCTCAAAGTGGACTCCCAAAAATTAGAGAGGTCTGAAAATGAAGAACTGAAATTCCGGCTGACAGACATGCGCTCGTTTGATATATAATTAATAACCAGGACCAGCATTTTTCGCCAAGACCACGATTTACAGTCATTTACACTAATGTTTTCACTTGACTCCAACCACCCAACTCATAAAGTATGAAAACAAACGAAATGTGCGACCATAATCATCAACACACCTGACCCTGCGGTTGACGCCCCAATGCAAGACGCATTTATCACAGGTTAAGAAGGCCGCAATATGGATGTAAACTGGGCTGATTTGATTAACACATGTGCCAAGGTAGATGCTATAAAATCATTCTGTTAAAATGCGCGATAATAAAGTAGTCAAAAAGTCATAACAATAGGCTTGACAAACATGAGTCATTACAACCTCAAAGCGCCCGCAGTCTCATAAAACGTTAATTGTTCAAAGGGAGACCGCTGGATGGTGTTAATGAAGCGGTCACTTCAGGTTAATTCCATCATGTCTCAACATGAAATCAGTTCGGTTTGTCACGTGGTTTTTCAGACTTGCTATCTGGAATTGATTTGTCGAATAATTTTCCGCGTAGACAGTGAATCACTTGTTTGTCATTTCAATATTTATTCAATGAAAGTTTTCCAATCTAAAATCAACATTCTGTCGCGTGGCAGGCTTGTGTCGAAAATATTGTCAAATTCAACTATTTCAAATAGGAAGAGACAAAATCATTGAGCCGTTGGGCAAATTGAAGAAGGAAGGAATTATTGGATATCTATATTAATCAGCAACAACGCGTCGATTGTTCAATCGAAATTGACAAGTTAATTAAACACTGACAGCATTCCACTCTGCCTCTTTATTAGTCTCAGGCCAATAGTGTACATCTACCACGCCCCACTGTCCCTCGAGTCGGCCGAAAAACGCCCCTTATTAGCATTTAGACCCAATGCCTAAGGGTGCCTACCACTCTTTCTGTGAGATTAATTTAATTGGCAACTCACGCTCAAAACGCGACATAGTTCCAGTGAACTTGTCACATTTTTTTCAATAATCGGGCGCATCAGCTATTTGGTAGCTTTTTGATTTTGTATGATTGCGAGCTTTCATATATTATATCTGCTGAACTACTGCAATTCAAGGAGCTTTATTATTCGGAGGGAAAGATGCCGACTAATTTTACAACCAATTCTGGATTCGATCCGCCATTTTTATTTCCGCGCAGTTTTCCATTCTTTTCAATGTACGCCGGGATCCAGAATTCGGAATCGGCGATGGCCGTGATGGCTTCTAACGCCACTGCAGCAATTCAGCATAATTATTGGATGAGTCAGCTGCAAAATAATGCGAGATTGGCTGAAGCTCGCTCGGCCAGCTCGGCCGACCATTTGAAGAAAATGTTCCCGATATGCGATTTCAACAATTTGGGAGAATTTCACGACAAACAATTTCCAGAATTCTCCAGACAGCGTGACAACAACGATGAAAGAATGGATTCGGCTAAAAACGATGACGAACTCGATGATGGTAACTCATCCGTTTTTACCAGTATTTTATTTTGAAGAGAAAATTTAATGAGAAATTTGAAACTGAGGTCAAAAAAATTAACTGCAAGATGTTAGCGAGATGCTGATGTTTTTGGCTTTTTTCCAGATGGACCAGATGGACTGAAACGCCGTCGGACTCGGACGAATTTTACAGGATGGCAATTGCAAGAATTGGAAAGGTCTTTTGAAACTTCACACTATCCGGATGTTTTTATGAGAGAAGCCATCGCATTGCGACTTGACCTTGCCGAGAGCAGAGTTCAGGTGAGATCCTAAGATTGACGACTGTCACGAGAAGAGAGTCACAAGATTTTACAATCCCTTCCCTGAGTGCATAAAATCGCAAAAATAAAGTAACGGGCAGTTCCATCTCACAATCAGTTTTGTGATTTTCTGAGCATTATGACATTATTTTTTTTCTGACCCTTCTCTCGTCACTTGACGGCACTCTTGAAAGCCGGAAACGACACTTGGCAATAATGCCATCAAGAGTGATATCTTTTGTCAAAACGGAAATTAGCTATTAACTTGCATTGACATGCATGGCAAATTGTATTTATTCAAGAGTAATTAAAATGAATAACCAATACTCTAATCCG